>QKWP01000812.1:112907-156914 GCA_003550325.1 Gigaspora rosea
TTTTTTTTTTTTTTTTTTTTTTTTTTTTTTTAGAGAGTGACAATACTTTTTTGTCTAGAGAATAATTAAAGAGAGTTTTACTTATTTATAGAAAAAGTCTTATTTATTTATTTTTTTGTTAAATAGTAAACATAAATAGTTTTTTTTTTTTTTGAGACCAAAAATTTTTTTAACGCCCTCAAAGAGGTGTCACATGACCATAATGCTGCATTCTGATTGGGTTAAAATAAAAACATATATTCATATTTTTACAATTTATTAATAAATTTCCAATTTTTAAAAGGCTACTGCTCTACCAGTTTAGCTTTAAATTGAATCTAAACCACAAGTTTTATTCTTTAGGGCATAAAGAACAAAACTTGTAGATTAGTTTTACATTTTATAAATTTTTAAAAGAGGTGTAGTATTTTTTGTAAAGCTATTTTTTATGGAGATTTAAAGCCGCTAGCACTATAACTAATGATCATATGCATGGATATCAAGTTCTTGACTATTATTGTTTTTGTAAATATTAAGACTATGTGCAATACCCATCTATACTTTCTATAAAAATCATCTTTGGTTTCTTGAAACTTTTTAGGTAAGATTTTTATTTTATATTCAACAACTATTACTGTTTTATATTCATCAAATTCTAATAAATTTGCATTAAACTGATGATTTAAATATATTTTTCTAGTTTGATGCAAGAAGTAAAATTCAGTTTGTTTTTAAAATTCATCAATTATTAAAAAAGAATGAGGTAGTTCAATTTTTATTTGATTAAATAAAATAAACAATTCTGAACATTCTTCATATTTCATCATATGTTTTTGATCACATTTTCCAAAAGCATAAATAAGCAATGATTAATACATGTATCATATTTTACTTGATCAGTTAATAATACCTTTAGATAATTACAATATTCATGTCTTAAAATTATTAAATTGTTTCAATTTTCTGAATATAATATTTCTAATATTAAATATAGTTAATTGGTATTTATATATAACAAAATATAATAAGTAATAAATCCATCTTTTTTCATTATTTTTCACTTCTTTTATTATATAGTTGATAATTTATAAAACATTTCAAACCCATATTAATTACAAGTTAAATATAGACCTCCTAGATCTTCATGATATACAAATAGTCCATTGTGTAGTTTATTAAAAAATGTTGTACATTCTATTCTATTTGGATATTGTATATGAAATTTTTGTCATAATACCTCCTTATGGTTATTAAAATAAAGTAATGGTAGTTCAGTTTTAGTATGGATTTTATAGGAACTCATAATTGACATTTGTTTTTTTTGCCATAAATGTTTTAAATTTTTTTCTTGTTCATTAGTAATAATATATCATCTCATTGATGATTTAGAAAGTAGTGGAAATCCATAACTATTTATTTGGGTACTAATCAATTAATCAACAATCACTTCACCAACATAACATTTCACTAACAAATATTCACTGACAAGTTCATTTTATTGACAGTTTATTTCATCAAAGCTCATTTTACTGACAAAGTAATTCTGGTCATTGTTATTTGAGTCAGAGTAAAATTAGATAGAATTAGGGCTAAAGTTAGGGTACTTTTTGAAAAAAAACTTGTTAGTGAAATGAATTTCAGTGAAACAAACTGTTAGTAAAATAAACTTGTTGGTAAGTATTTGTAGATAAAATGTTATGTTGGTGAAGTAATTGTTAGTGAAATAATATGGACCCCATTTAGTCGAGCATGCATTTTAGCAAATACTATTGTATTTGGAAAATCCTATTGAATATAATATTGAATTAAAAAAAACTTTTAAAAAAAATTATCGTATTACTAGTACGATATATCATTATTTTTAATTAAATTAAGTAATTATATAATAAATTAAAAATAGTACTAGAATAGAATAAATAAAATTCTAAAAAATCATATTGTTTTAATTTTTAAACTATAAATAGTTATATTTATATAAAATAAATTTATGTCTTAATTATCTAATACTAAACTTACAATTAGTAAGATAATATAGATCTTATATATAACTCTTATTTATATATATCCACTCTTGAATTCTAATTAGTTGATAATAATATAGTAAGTGATATATCATACTAGCAATAAATATTTATCTTTTAATCATTTGAAGTTTATTTGTAATTCTTGATATGAAAACTGATCCGCTATTATAAATAAAATTCTAAGCTTTCCGTTGGATCCTTTTTTATTATTCATCAGCAAATTTTATATATATAGTCTAGCAGCTTTAAGGGTAGAGGGTATGTAGATCATTTCTATTAATAAATAAGTGACCAAAAATATTTTTATTGCGAATTTGAAAGTTGCTACATATAAAAGTTAATTTTTTACTATATAAATTGTATTTATGTACTAAGTAAAAATTATTCGTAATAAAAAATTACACATATTATAAAAATTTTATTAATTTTGAATAAAATTTGTTAAAGTTTTTATAGTATCAACTTTTGCGAGGATGGGGTCTATTCTGCGAGGCGATCACAAATTGGCCAATCAAATCATGTGTAAACAATAAGTAAAATAGGGTTGCGAAGATAAAAACAACTATATCTTAGGTTCTACTAGGTCAATTTTAATAATTCGACAACCGTTAGAATCAGAAAAACCTCTTTTACAATTTTATTTAAAAATTTAATATGGTTACTTAATAAAAATTTTCTTTATTATTAAATATAAAATTTTTAGTAACTAGTTTATTAATAGAAATAATTTACATACCCTCTACCCTTAAATCTTCATAAAAAATAGCTTTATAAAAAATATTACTTCTCTTTTAAAAATTTATAAAATGTAAAACTAATCTACAAGTTTTGTTCTTTATATCCTAAAGAATAAAACTTGTGGTTTAGATTTCAATTCATATGTGCTGATCTGCGGAATTAGACCTTAAAATTAGTCTACTGATCTGCAAAAAGTCACATGTTGATTGGATAAAATTAAAAAAATTCTGCGTCAAATTTATTTTCCCACCTAAAAAAACAACAAACCATAAGTAACCCCATTTCTCCAACTCAAAACCCATTTCTCACTTTTAAGAAGTAGTAGAAATTAAATAAACATAGTAAATAATACTTAAATATTTAAATATAGAAATATAGTGGGTAAAAACTTATTATTTAAAGTATATAATCTCTTGTGAAAATTTTATAATACGGTATTCATTTTATTCAATATATTTATCACTAATTAATTTATTTATACATATATATCTGATATTTATTAATAAGCAAACATTTAACTAAAATAAGCTATCAAATTTATGTAGAGGTTTGATTTAGTCAAAAAAAAAGTTATCGAAGTGGAATTTTGGGTTTGAGTTTCTTTTTTCAAACTGAAAGCTAACACTTTTTTTACAGGTTTTTGCTTGTTAAATAGTTGGAGTTAACTTGGGCGGGTTAGTTTAATAGAATGGCGATCGAGACCTGCTACTACAATATGCCGTAGATTTTTTTTTAAAATGTAGTACGAATTATCAAAATATTTTATTTTATTTTTTTATTAATAAAATAATTCAATTCGTATATTGATATACGATATACGAGTCTCAAATCTGTACAACTATATGTCCCTCACATTAAACGTAGCTATCAATTATGACAATGTAAAATCTGTATGTACAACTATACTGTCCCTTACAATAAACGTGGCTATCAATTACGATATCGTAATAAATCATAATTCAAGTTCCTATTTCGCAATTTCAACAATCTAATATAGCAAAAACCTACTAATATAAGAAATTGTTAGTTCATATTCAAAAAAAAAATGAAACCAGAATACAATTGAGATCTATACTTATCATTGCAATCTCCCGCCCGGATCTAAATTCTCAACTTTGCATTCCAACAAGTCAAAGCTCTAAATGATCTATACGATCTCCCACCTGGATCTAAATTCCAGAGTTCAACTTCATATTTCACATATTTCAACAAGTCAAAGGTCTAAAGACCTACAAAGAAGTTATAATTATATTCAAAAAGGAAAAAAATAATCGAAATTAGAAAAAGAGTAAAAAACCATTACAATCTCCAACCCGGATCTAAATTCTCAAGTTCAACCTCACATTCCAACAATCAAAGGCCTATAAGACCTTCGAATAAAAAAAATTGTTAATTCATTCATATACCTCTTGTCCGGATCTAAATCGTTTTCTTATTTCGCCCAGCTCATTTCCCATCTGGATCTCATTTCACCAAGCTCATTTCCCGAACATACATTCCTGGTATCGTACTAATTGTACTGCACGTAGTTCTCATTCTCGTTCTAACAAGTAAAAAGCCTACAAAAAAAAAAGTATTACTGTATTAATTTACTTTTTAGAAAAAAAACATTCAGAATAAAAAGTAAAAGCTGGTACTTATCGTTTTAGCAACGATTTTCCATATGATCAGGTCATAACCCAGATCAATATCTAATAAATTTAATTGGCCAATCTGTGTGTCAAATTACTGACGCACCAATGTGATCTGCTGATCCACCAATATGAGTCAAATTTAAGTGTGTCAAAAATTTTGGAGTGATCCGCAGATCTGCCCATATGTTAAAGCTAAACTGGTGGAGCAGTAGCCTTTTAAAAATTGGAAATTTATTAATAAATTATAAAAATGTAAATGTATATGTTTTTAATTTAACCCAATCAGAATGCAGCATTATGGTCATGTAACACCTCTTTGGGGCGTCAAATAAATTTTTGGTTCTCAAAAAAAAAGTTACTCCCTAAAAAAAAGTTACTCCCTAAAAAAATAAAAATAAAAATAAAAAAAGAAAAGCTCTATTTATATTTACTATTTAACAAAAAAATAAATAAATAATACTTTCTCTATAAATAAGTAAAACTTTCTTTAATTACTCTTTAGACAAAAAAGTATTGCCACTCTCTAAAAAAAAAAAAAAAAACAAGCGATCATGTATTTTGATTGGATATACTTATATCACATGACTTTTTAGCAAAAGTGACCAAAATCATGTGATTGGAGGTTTAAAGCCATTGCACCATATTGATACTTATCAGAACGCCTGGTTCACAGCCTCCTCATTAGATGCAGTTTTTAATTTTTTAACCCCTAAACCAAAATGGGTTATTATCATGTCAAATAATGGACCCTATTACTACAATACAAAAATGATATTAATAATATTATATTTGAAGGAATAGTATAATGTAGAATATAAAAATAGGTTTTTTTAGAGACAGGTATACTTGCCGGACAAACCGGACAAACTCAAAACTCAAAAAAAAACAATTGTTATTTGCAGAAAATTAAATCAAACAAATGATCATAATATTTTGCAAATATATTATATATAGTTATAAGAATATATATCAATTGTTTAAATAAAATTATTAACAAAGTTTTTGAGAAATTAGTTTGACCAGAGTTTGGGATTTGGGCGCGAACAAACCCAAACTATAATAGTTTGGGATTTGGCCGGCAACTATAGAGACAGGTGAAGCAAAAACATCAATAGATAGTCATTACACACAAGTAAGATATTATTATTATATTACTTTTCTATTTTTTTTAAATTTATCAATTTACAATATAATATATGTATGCAGATTTTTCATGCACTTTTAATATTATATCTGGAGAAGATTAGAGGTCCAAACTGAATGCAATTTCTTCACCCAGGGTCACCCATGTGAATTGAAATTGGGTAATCCGGATGAAAACAGGTTTTATATATATTATGTATCATTTATTGATTTCTGCCAGTTTGGAATTATTTTAAATCAATGAATGATTGTCACTTATTGATAATGTGAAAATAAAAAACAAACATTTACTATTTACAGTTTATTCTTTCATTTAAAATAATAATTACGATAATATAAATTCATGAATCTTTTAAACAAATACTAGAAATTTGACAAGCTGCTGGTTTAAAAGTTAAAAATCAGTAATTTTTGGTAAAATGTAGAGATAAAGCAAAACTAAATAGAATTATGGACTCAAACTTTGTGAATTTGCAAAATATTCATATCTAATATCAATAAGGTGAAGCAACAAAATAATTGCCCTGTGAAGGTATTTGTTTTTGTTAAAGCAAATGTTAATAAGTCATATACTCTCAGTCAAATCTTCAAAGTAAAGTTTTGAGTCAAATAGCAATAAAGTAGGCTTTGCTAATATATAGAACGAATTACTGAATTTATTCAACATTAATTAATATACCAACCAATTTGACCTAGGTTTCAAATCAGTGATCCAAGTCATCTGTTTTGACACGAGTGACCCGGTTTACTATAACCCAGTTCGGAACTCTAGAGAAGATATTGAAAAATCAATAGAAATCTTAGTAGTATTTCAGTTGCTAATATAAATCCAAACAAAGCACAACAAGCATCTATGAAAATTAAAACTATACCTGAAAATTCAGATCTTTATAAGTAGTGTTAGCTAACTAAAGGTTCATTAGCTAGTTATATCTGTGTATATCCCTTACCTGGGCTTGGTGATTAAAAAAATTGGTCTCCTACGCAATTGCGAAAATAGCAAAGTTCAGAACTTGAACAACCTCAACTACTATATATATATCTAAATATAGCACACCTCAAAAAAACTGGAATATGCCTATTTATCAATTGTCAAATAAAATTTATATAAAACTATTGGCAATAAGTTCGTATGTACTGTATATGTATATTTATATGCATTTATGTATATTAATGCATATTTCTAGAAAGATAGCATTAACGCCCTTATACGGCGATCTCAACTTTGTAATACGTTTAATTTCTATAAGGGTGGTTCCCGCGCTTATTAGCTAATATACATTGTCCGTATTTAGCGAAAAACTACCTTAAAAAGGATATTTACCATAATGCAAAGTTAAGAGTGTTGTATATAATATATGCTCTTGCTCTTGCCTTTGTTCATACTCTTGCTCTGCTCTTGCTCATGCTCATGCTCTTATTAGCACGATGATATTGTTGCATTTACGGGAGTGTAAGAAAAATTTTGCAAATTTAATTGATTTTTGGAAAAATAAATTGTTTTTCATAGATACGTATACGTGATCTCTTTATTTTTCACTTTATGTTTTTTTTGCTTTTGGATTTTTTGCCGTGTTGATGCTTTGATAATCAATGACTTGCTTCTTTGACGAACGAAATGTTTGTAGTCTTTGTGGTATCGGGGGGTTTTTTTTTTTTTGCATTACGGTAAGCATTTTTCGGTGATGATCTACAGTGGCTTAGCCAATTTAATAAACCTTTTTTTCCTCGATAATATTGTAATCTAAAATTACAACGAGACCTTAGATTCAAGGATCCCGAAATAATTTTGGAATATCCCCCGAACATGCAAAACTTTTACTAGTATAATATAGTAGTTAAAAAGCTATTTACTTTTACAAAACTACAACTTTTTTTCGTTAATATGAAAATTCGTATTAAACCCACTCATTAGTTTAGAACCCACCTATTAGTTTAGAATCAAATTGTCATATACGTACAAGACTCAGATCTCTTTTGTACTAGATCCACTAGACCCAGGTGTAAAATTCAAAATCTACACGTTTTCTTTAAATGGCTAAAACTGTCCATTTTAAATTTTTTTTTTCTAATAGTACTGTACAAACTCTCAATGTACTAGATCCGGGTCTAATATAAGGTTTAACGATGGGCAAATGTAAGAGGCCCGGGGACATAGAATGAAGATCTAGGCTAGAACTGATATAAAAATCGGTATCAGCTTCTTTTTTTTTATTTTTTTTATTAGAGGATGTCTAAAGCCATGTTCAGTCATATGTTTTTATTTAACTAAAGTTAGGGTAATGGTTAATTTAGAGGTCAGAACATGTTATAGTAAAATTGTCCTCCCGATATTTTTATTAATGCACCAAGATGGGTTTAGACTGTTGTTATGGCTTTAGACAACCTCTTTTATTAATACGAAAGTTTTGTTTGTTTTTAATTAGCTTGGTCAATATATAACGTGCTGCCTTACTGATTACATTCTAATATACTTTAGAAGGCGTAAATAATATATTTAGTAATTGAAGATATGTGTATAACGATAATTTCATTGCCCGAGTCATATTTCTATTTTTCTTTTGTAGTTTACATTTCACCAGGGACGTGAAATGATTTAGGATGAAACTGATATAAAAATAAATATCAGTTCACAAGAAAACTAAAAATCTGCATTCAGGTAGGTAAAAACCTATTAAGTATCATATGAGTTGGGGTCAAAAACAATACTATGCATTTAGAGAGGTTTTTTATAAACCATGCATTTAGAGAGTTTGGCTGGATATTGTTATAATGAAGGAATTGGAGTTAAAAACGATAAATATAAGACTTAATTCATTATATGAAATGCAGATTTTATTCAATTGGGTGCATTAGTTGAAACACATTTAGACGCCCCTTAAGAATATTGGTATTATAAATATTATAGTTGTAATATATATTTAATTAATAAAAAATATATACTGCCAAGAAATTGAATATGTGCGAGCAATGTGTTATAATTTAAAAAATACAATATTTTAAAATGTTAATTGCAATTTGCGATCTATGCGTTGACTAATATAAACTTATTCAAATTATTATTACACAGTAAAATAATACACTATATACATTTCCTAAACGTGATCGCATAATTAGAGTAAATTCAAATTCTGTCTATCTTCTAAGATAACCATTAAATAATTACTAATACTAATCCTTAACCCAAACTTTTATAACAGTGAACATCAGGAAGTTTCACAACAAACCTAACTTAAATCACCTTATGTTCACTCTTTTCAACTCCAATTCCTTCACCATAACAGAATCTGATGTTATATGTTTCATTGGCATACCCTATTTCTGCAGAATTTATGATAAACGAATGTCTTTGTTCATCTTTTTCAACTCAAATTCTTTCAAAAGATGATATTAAATGTTATATGTTCCAGTAACATTCCCTTTTTCTACAAATTAATAATTTTTGGCAATAAACAAATGCCTTATGTTCTATCCTTTCGACTCTAATTTCTTCATCATAACAATATTCAGCATTATATTGTTCCGCTAGCGTGCCCCATATCTGTCGATTTTTGATAATAAGTGATTGCCTATTAAAACTGAAGATTCAAAAGGTAGGTGTTATTGTTGTGACATTTATGAGGGTATATTCGACTTTTAGTTAAAAATTATTATTTTTTTCAATTAGAGTTCTACAAGTGCCAGGTATGGCGCTGTTAAAACATAGTACCTGGATAGCCGGGCGCTGCAGAACCTTACCTAGAAATCTGCACAGCATTCTTGCTAGGTGCATCTATTAGAGCTTTTCTTCTTATCTAAGTTATTATCATGCTGTTGCAAAGTGCAGCTGCTAACGCTTTCCCTTCTTTACTATAAATATTCAAAGAAGTTAGCGTAGTGTTTATTTGCTAAGCTTGTCTCAACAAATAAAGAGAAATTAAATAATATGGTAGAAATCTTATGTTCATCCTTTCAACTCCAATTCCATTATTGTAACAATATCTAGCATTATATTGTTCACAAACTTACTATTAAAACATAGTGCCTAGGTAGCCGGGCACTCGCAGAACCCTACTACCAAGGTACCTAGAAGTCCATATAGCATTTTTGCAAGGCGCATCTACTAAAGCTTTCCGGTTTATTACTACGTTATTGCAAAGTGCAACTGCTAACATTTTCGCTTCTTTACTATAATATTCAAAGAAATCAGTGTGATATTTATACGAACATGTTCGCTAAGCTTGTCTTAATGAACAAGCGAATTTTTAAATAAAAAAAAGGTTGAATAAAAACAAATTAAATAATACAGAAATTACCAAATTATGATCTTTATACTTACAGAGCCGTGATGATTAAAATGGATTGAACTTGATCTGCACGGGCACCGAAACAGAAAGGTAGCTGTGCGAAAGACTTATTTGCGACAGATTTAAACAACTATATTCGCATGTTTAACAGATCTATGTATTAATAATTATGCTAAATTTTTACTTAGAAAAATGCTGACTGAGTTCACCTAGTTTTTATGCTTGATAATCAATAAAGTCTATAATGAATTTTTTAATTACAAACTCAGACAATTTCTGTGTCCGAATATGTCTGTGTCCGACAAATATTGCACGGACATTGGACAATGTCCGAAATTGTCCGAGTCCGCCAGACTATGTCCGGTGACAACACTGGTGTACAGATTTTTGATACCTTATGTTCATCCTTTTCAACCCTAATTCCATTTTTATAACAGACACCAATAAAAAATACTCCACAAGAATCATTCATTTCTGTAATAATTGAATGCTTTGTGTTCATCCTTTTGAACCCATTTACTATAACAATAGAAACTTGCAAGAACAATTTGAATCATAGGATTGGTTTGATCATCTAATAATATTTGCTGGATTTTGCTTTTTTTTATTAGAAATTGTTCTAATGTTTCAAGAATTGATTTAGAATTTTTGTCTTTCAATTTTTCTTCATTATAGAGATTACACATTTCTTTAATAATTTATTTAGAAAAGTTTGTAAAAAATCTTTTAAATTGTTATCTTCTAACTAGGATTTACATAAAGCAAAATACTGGTATCAAAGGTAAATTTTGTTTAAACTTAAATTTTGCTCATGTATTGTGACACAAATTATATAATGTGATCAAGTATAATTGAAATTGAATTAAAGAATTATAAAATGATGAAATAATAAGTAATTACATCTGATTCTGGAATTCGATTGATAGTTTTATAATCTTGTTGTTAATACGTAGTGAATACAAATAGCTATACGAATAGTTTATTTAGATACACTGATTAATAAATGCTATTTATACTTATCGCTAAATATGTGTGAATGAAAAAAACCTGATGTTCTAAATCCATCAATTACAAAATTAATAAATAATTGTCATATTACCAACTAATTCGTGTGAATGATCGATCAAATCAAAAAATACCATGTAATGTTAAATATTTATACCTTAATAAACCGATTAAAAAATAATCATACATATTAATTAAAGATTAATACGAATTAATGCCAATGAGTTATAAATCTTAATGAATTTAAATACGTACCTTAAATGCATTGATTAATATGTAAATAATATTCACTGTACAGTCAAACCTCCCTAAATGCAATTCTCACTAGTGGAATATATACAGTTAAATGTTGTTATTAAAGGTTGAAAGGATGAACATAAGACATTAGGATATTATACAATATCTGCAAATACCGTATATTCCTGAAAATAAGCACCTTTTTTTGGCCAAAAAATTACACAAAAACAAGATGTTGCTTATTTTCAAAATATTGAGTTTTTTGAAAAAATTGAAAAACACACTAATAAAAAGTGTCCAAATAACACCAAATTTTTAATATAGATGTATTTTTATGCACTGAACAACTTTACTTATTCAACTTTTGAAGTTCACTTAGTAAAAAAAAGTTTTATATGTAGCAACTGCTAACGCATTTTTTGAGATTTTTGAAAAAATCAAGGGAGTTGCTTATTTTGGGAAATCTACGGTATGGGTTACACTATTGGATTGTTGTCAGTTGCAGAATGTTATTGAAATGGAATTGGAATTAGGTTTCCACTAACTCAAATCAAATATTAGATTGATTTGAATTTGATTTTTTTTTTTTTTTTTTTTAAGATGAGGTCATGCCTCTGGATTTTATTGGATGTATATTGATCATTACACATTACTGCTTACGATCTTTATACTATCTACTAAGTACCAAGACTTGGACTATTTATCCATAATCTAAACCTACCAGAGCCTACTATATTCCCGTTTATATAGCCAGCCTGGTTTTTGTACATCCCTTCCCAGCTGTTGATTTAAATTTGATTTGATTTGTTCAAATCAAATATTGAGCTAATTTGAATTCGGTCAAATCAAATTAAATCAAATATAAAGTTGATTTGTATTTGATTTGATTTGTTATTCGATTAATATAAACTACCTATTTTGTATAACATAAGTTGTATATAGTATATACAATTGAAATAAAAAAGCACTAGAATTTACTATATGCTTCCACATAATCGCATACATATCTATAATCTCTATCATATGCATATCTTAATCTTTGTTGAATACTATTACCTTTTCATATAAGCCTCAATTTCATATAAGCTAAGAATAAGGTCATCCTTGTGATAATAACCCTAGCTTCAACATTATCAAAAAGTACTTATATTAGCCAATCATACAAATGTCAGTCTATAAGGTATATAATACATTTGATATGCATAGAATTTATAAATATATTTATACATACATACATACATTCAACAGTTTTATAAATTTATTATCTAGTCATGTCATAAAATACTATTAATGTCTCTATTCACCAATCTTAGTGTTATTTTGCAAGTTGAAATTCTTTAGTGCCATCTATATCTTCATTTTTCACTCGTCACTTTTGCATTATAAACTGATTCCTATTATAAACATTATCTAATCTACTAAAAATAACTCGCTAAAATATATCTTAGCTTAAATTAAAAGATTCGAAGTAAAAAATTTTTAAAATTATTAAATAGAAAAACTAATTTAAATTAAAAATTTTAAATTTACAATGAAAATTTTTGATTTTTGAATTTAAATAGCTATTGTCAATGCATGTCTGATTAAACTTGACAAGTAAAATTTCAGCATTCTTCATGTTGAATAGCATGATTCGAATGCTACTCAAACTGCTATTCGAACTGATATTCAATACTATCATATAATTTCACGGACATGCATGTTTACAAAATTATGTAATAGTATTGTTAAATAGCAGTTTGAGGGGTCAGTTAAAGCGGAGTTAACTCAATATATGATCTACATACTGCATAAATTGAATTCTTGATATCTATATATAAAAAGCCCTTCTAACTGCATCAAAAAGCTAACCCTAACCCTAACTAAATTTCACTCCGCTTTAACCGATCCCCAGTTTGAATAGAAGTTTGATTGTCATTCAAATTATGCTATGTAAATTTTTTAATTACACATACATTAAATGTTAGTCAAAAGAAAATAGCCAATTGAAAAGTACAAATTTTGTCTATTTTGAATCAGAATCTGAACATAGCAAAAGAAGAAAAAAGCGAAACTAATGCTTAAATAGATCTTGGCTAAGAATACAAATAATTAAAACCTCAATACTCATTTTAAATCAATGATCAAAATCTAAATTTTATAGTTATTAAGTTGCCCAATTAGATTCTGTTCTTTATTATTTAATACTATAAATTATTTAGTTTTATAAGTTTTTTGGTTGTTTTAAAATTATACCAGAACTTAATTAAATAAAATCTTCAGTATTTACAATGGTATTTGTACTTTAAACCAAATTATATAAATAAGAATATATGTTATTAATAATAACAAATATAGGCATTATAAAATGGCTAAATGTAACCTATCAATTTAAAGTTTAAATAAAATAATATGCATCAACAACAATTACAGCCATTAAAAATGGCTAAGTACAATTTGCATTAAACAAAATACATCTATTATAAAGTGGCATAGTACAAACTATGGACTTAATATTTTTAATAACAAAATGTAATTTAATAATAAACTTAGCTTTTACTTTTTGTAAAAATTTATCTAAAAAGCAGAGAACATTTTATAAAAATTTTAGTCTTCTAAATAAATATAATATAAAACAATTATTCTTTAGAATCAATTTTAAATCTATAATCAATTTCGAAATATGTAAAAATGATTATTGCACTTTGCAAAAAGATGTGCTCTCTGCAGATCACAATATTATATAAAAATCAAAGATTCTGTAGATTTTAAAAACTTTACCAATTTCAAATAAATATAAATATAACTGATTGAAAATATGGATTAATAGCAATTTAGAATCTCAGAAATTTTATTACAAAAATCATGAGGTCACATCTTTTTGCAAAGCACTATAAATCATTTGTTTAGAATTAAAAATCGATTCTAATTCAATTAATGATTAAAAAGAATTGATTTACATTCCTAATCTTGGGCACTGCTTAAAAATATTAGGAATAAATTTTACATATAGTAAGCATCATCTATAGCCTTTAATATTAAAACCCTATCCCTAAATTTTTATCTTAGCACTTAGTTGTTTTTAAAAATTAGAGTTTCTTTTTTGGGTTGTATTGGCCACACAAATAATTAAAATATATTAACATGTTGGACTTAGTAGTGCTAGATAAAAAAAAATTTTTTAAAAAAGTACAAATATTTATGTCTTGTTTAGTGAACAGCCTTTTAAAAACTAATATATTTTATTACCAGTACCAAATATTGCAAGCTATATACCTACTTGAAATATTTTGAAACATAAGGTTTAATAAGTACTAGTATACAGTATATAAATTTTTTTTTTTTTTAGAATTTTCAAATCTGCCTATTTCTATATTAGGGGGTCATCTAAAGCAGGAGCAAATTCATGTGACTACAGCCAATCAAATCACAGAATTTTGATGATCGCTAGTGAAGCAAAACAAGAAACAAAAACGAAAAATCTAAAAAATACAAAAAACATTAGTCTAAATCTACCTCAGATAGGTTAAGTAAAAATATCGGGAAAGCTATTTTGCTTATATATAAATATCTAAAACCCAACCCAACTCTAATATAAGATGTCTCTAACCCTAAAGTTAATTGAAAAAATTATTAATAAATATGAGTTGCCCTTGCTTTAGACATCCCCTATATTAGTAAAAAAATTTTGTTTTTTTTATTGAAGTGATAGAACCTTTAGCTATACAAATTACATTCTAAAAAATAATATGCAAGAATAAGAAGACTTGATAAGCTTTCTGCAGTTTAGTTTACTAAGCTACAGGATAAGAAATAACTTTGAATGCATGTACCAAAGAATTACATTGAATGGCTTAGGGTTTGTATAATCTCTTTCTTAATATATATTATATATATACAGTCAACTCTCTCTATCTAAACTGCCGGAACTGCTTTTTTTTACTATATAAAAATTTGAAAAAGTTCAAATTTCAAAAATTTATATATGCTTATCCGAACTTTATAATAAAATTTACAAATGTTCTAGAAGATTTTGTTTAGTTTAGAGAGAGTTTAATAGTGTTCAGTTTAGAGAGGTTCGGATTAGAGAGAGGCGACTATATTTTTTTTCTATACTACTTTTTAAAAATTTTAATAGTAGATAAAAACTCTATTTGTTCTATTAGTAGTTTTTAAATTCTTATAGTAGAGTAAAGACTATATTAAATTAATTTTAAAATTTTTATACAATATTTTAGCTAAATATTTTTAAATTCTTATAGCTAATAAAAAACTTAATTTATTCAGATTATTTTAAAATTATTACAGTTGGAAGAAAACTAAATTGATTACTCAATTTTATCACTATGCAAAAACTATATTTAGTTAGATTATTTTTAAAACTTTCATAGCTGCGAAGACTATATTTAATGACAAACTGAAAGATTTTTAAATTTTAATTGTTGGGCAAAACATTAATAAAACAGAAAACATTTTTAATTTCTTTTAATCTTGAATTCAAATTTAGAACTACTATATTCTTTATTCTCTTGTAAAATTATTTAAAATTTAAAAAATATATATATATTTATATATAATAATTTATCAAATAGGTTTTATATATTACTTTTTTTTTTTTTATTGAAACTAATCTACAAGTTGTTTTGAAGATTTTTTTATATTTGCAAATGTTTCAAAGTTTTTTTTATATCTGCAACAAATAAAAATATCAGGTCTCAAAATTGTTAATAGTAAAGCTACTGCTTGATATTTAAAAGAGAAAAATAAGTTGAAAAATTAAAAAAATTTTATGAACAAGTAAAAAAAATTGCTATAAATTGCAATATAAAAGGTTTAAATTATTAGTTGTTACATCAGACTCATAAAATAACATAATAATTCTCAAGGCTTTACTGCATTAGTGCAATGCATTAACTTTTTATAATACTACAATATGTTTATTTACTATTGTAATATTTTAAAATAAAACATCTTATGTTATTTCATAACTGTAATTAATAAAAAATTATTTTTTACCAATCAATTTCTATTCTATTTTTTTGAATAATCTTTGTTTTCTTTTATTATACAAGTCACTCTTGTTATAGTAAACTTTGTTATAATATAGTAAAAATAAATTCAAAACCAGTCTATATAAAAATCCTCTTGATATAGTAAATTTATTAATAACCTCTCGATATAATGAAATTTTTAAAAATTTTTACTATGAAACGGATCACTTCATTATAACGAAAGTGACTTGTATTAAAAAAATACAATTTATTTTTTTTGCTCAATTATTTTTATATAATTATCAAAACTCACTGCATTAACAAGATGCATTTACTAGTTACTAATTTACAACTCACTAAATTTGTAGCTGCTGATTCTAATCAATGGAATTTATGATAATAAACAATAAAAAAACTAATGAAGAGTTGAAAAGCAGAAATATTAGCTATAAAGAAAAAATGAATCAAGATAAATTAGTAGAACTATTGCAAGAATATTTGTGTAAAGAAATATTGACTAGGCCTTTAAATAACAATATTATTGTAGAAGAAATGGAATTAGATAGGTATTGTTTTTTTGTCAACTAATACAATAAGGGTAGTGACATATATTACATAATATTAGTTTACTATACTCTCTACCCTCTCCCTCCTATATAAGCAAAATTTGATTGGCTATTATGAACTTTATATTTAATATAAGATTTTAGAGTCCTCCCTCCTCCCCTAAAATATTACGTAATATTTGTTACCACCCTAACTATTTTATTAAAAAAATCTCATATTTTTTTAGCAATCTAATTCAACAATTTTCTCTTAATACAGGCTAGGCTTTTAAACATAAACATAAATATGGGTGCAAGGAAGGTGGAAAATAATTATTATTAGATGTTGTTAAAATATTAAAAAGATTTTTTATAGTAGAACAAGAAGATCTGAGTAATCAATACTCACCAAAAGATATTTAGAAGAAATAGTAAAAAATAAAAAATTAACAAAAGAAAAAATTCTCATTAAAAAGTCTATTGATAGTTGGATTAGTAAATATTCTTGAATGTCAATAGCTAAAAAAATGTTAGATGATAACATAGACTGCGAGTAGCAAAAACCTAATATAAATAGAAAATCAGATAATATAAAAAAAGTCAGTAAATAAGCAAAGTTATATGTTCGAATATAAATCTTTACTTAGCAAACTTTTTAGCAACTTACAGATAGCAATCTCTAATGATATTAATTTACTATCTTAGTAATTACCTGATTTTTGGTTATTATTACATTCGAATCTAAGTACTATATTAATCTAAATAGATGCATATAATTACAAAATTATTTTAATCCTTGTGAACTTTCAAAAACACGACATATATTTATCTTCATTACTTTTTGCAATTACCAAGATTGGTTTTTTTTATTAAAATGATAAAAATCTAAAATCATTCTGATTTTCTATTAATATCTTTAG
Organism: Gigaspora rosea; assembly: GCA_003550325.1. Classification (NCBI taxonomy): domain Eukaryota; kingdom Fungi; phylum Glomeromycota; class Glomeromycetes; order Diversisporales; family Gigasporaceae; genus Gigaspora; species Gigaspora rosea. Next base: position 130,389 of record QKWP01000812.1, read on the forward strand.
ATCTTCAGATAAATAACAAATTATTTACCTTACTGGCAACTAGCTTCTAAAATAAACCTTTGGGTCTAATATAAGAATTGCATTCAGGTAGAATTTCTATGAGTTATTGCGATAAATATAAAAAAAATATATTTCGATTAAATTAGCCCAAGTTAAAATAACTGGATCAAGTATAATAAATACAAATGCTATATCAATATATATAGTTGGACATCCATAAATGCAACCTAATACCTCCCTAAATGCATGTTTTTTCTTTTCTATAAAATATTATTAGTACTAAATGCATGTTCTATATTTTGTAAATGCATATTCTCTTGAATAACATATTATATTACACTAACCTCCCTAAATGCATATAGCCAATCAAATTTTAGTACTGAATTTAAGATAGGTTATACAGTTTTTGGTAGAAGTTAACAAACTTGATGATCTAATTTTAAAGCTACAATTTAATTGGCTTTTTCTAAATGCAAACCTCTCTAAATGCATGTTGTAGGCTTGTCCCTACGAGTTGCATTTGACTATATGAATTATTAACACCAATCTTGTCTAAGTATAGTTTGTTGACAGATCTAAATTCTGATAGCTGAATTTTTTTACAGGATGGCTTAACTGTGAGAAAACAGCTCTTTTGAAGTAAATTTTCTTATTTTTCTTTTTTTATTTTATCTTGCTTTTTGGTATATGCTTTTAGGGCGCTGACATATATTACGTAATATTTTTTTATTAAGGGGGTTACCCCCCCACATCATATATGAAGTATATATATAGTATATTATACCCAGCTACCCCCCTCTCCCCCTAAAAATATTACGTAATATCTGTCAGCGCCCTTATTAGTTTTTCTTTTTTTAAATTAACATCCAGCATAGGTATATAGAATGATTAGCTTTCAAATAAGAAACTTTTCAATTTCTTGCTATTTCCTCTTAAGCACTCACAATATTCTTTCATTTCTACAGGTTCTATTATCTGCATGGCAAATAATATAATCTAATATATAATTTAACAATGACAAAAAAAAACACTTCATAAATCTGCTAAAATACTCAAGACGAAAAAAATAGTCTTATAAAAAAAAATAGCTAGTAGGCTTTTCAACACCAAAATGTATCTTTTTATTGTTTAATTAATAAATAATACATATTATATTAGTTACTAAAGTATAAAATTAATAAATAGCATAGAATTAATAATAGTGTAAGAGTCTGATCTACTTGTAATAAAACATATTATGTAATATTAAAATCATTACGAAGTTGAAAACTTCCATGAATTATACTGTTTGATTAATGTATTACTAGCTATTAGTTATAGTAACAGCTTCTGGGCAATTACAGAATTAGGAAGTTAATATTTGCTAATTAATCTTAAATAATATACAGTAAAACAAGTCAATTGCATTAGAATAACTTATGGGCTAAATGTATGATTAAAACATCTTTATCTTGTGAAATCAAAGAAATTAGAACTAAATTGCGAAAATAAAAGGATACAGAATCTGGTATTGCTCACTAGGAAATACCTTAAAAATTCAAGTTAATACATAAAATGCTATTTTTTTTACTAATAGCATATATAAAAAATAAATTCAATCCAAAAGATGACAATTAGTCAGTCCCTTTTTAGAGACTAATGTTTCAAGCTTTTATTAAATTTATAGTTAATCATCAATTTTATACACCAAATTATACTAATATAATTATAGTATTGATTGGTGGATTACGAATTAAAAATCCTATATTTAATTAATAGAGGTCTTGTGTTTTGTACCAGGTACTTTGCAATGGGGGTATTTAAAAAGAGGGTACTTTGGTCAATGCACTATGGTAGATAGTTGTCAAAAATACTTGAGTTTAAAATTTCAAAAAAAGAGTGCTTATTCATATTAGGATATAGTATATATATAAGTTATAATTATTTATTTATAAATTATTGTAAAAAAAGTTAACTAATTTACAAAAAAATAATTATAAAGCTAAGAAAATTGTATTATTTTTTAAGCATTTTGAGAAATTTAACATCTTAAATAATTTTACAATAAATACAGTGACTTTTTTTTCAAAAATATTAATTGCTTATTAAAATGCAAAGCGATTATACTCAGGTCCAGTGTTATACATGAACATTGTTCCACCAATTTTACAGGAGCATGGACAGTTCAAGACGAATGTCTCAATATAATATTGTATATGGAAAATGTCCCACTAATTTTTAGGACATGTACGCCAGGTAAAATGTGGAATTATATATATAAAAAATGATGATAATTTACAAGAATTTTATTGGCTAATGATCACGTTTTGATTCGCACAAATGTATAAATTCTGGGCAGACATGCCCGTCCCGGACTGTCCGTCGTTCGTGTCCGAGTCCCATGACAGGGTCTATAAAGGTTTAAATTTGAATTTTTTATCGTCAAAACAATTTTGAACGTCCCGAATAATTTAGGTAACATTGCTAGTTATCTCTAAACTTCGATTACATAGTCTAATGGAAAAAAGTCATTAGACAAGTATACGTCTATTGGTAGTTTTTATATGATGAGAAAACCTGTAAATCATGCTTTTTAAACATTTACCTCTAATTATTAAAATATCTTTAAACCTAAGCAATTAACCATTTAAGATTTCACTATTATTTGAATCGTCTCATTGAGACAATTCGAATGATAAAATTCTAAACTGTAAATGTTTAAAAAGAATGATTTACAGGGTGTCACTCATATGTTCATATGTCTAATAACTGACTATTCACAACCTAACAAAAAACATTGACGGATTTATTGTTTTATTTAAATTAATAAATCGTATACTATGTATACTCTTAATAATGCGTGCTAGGTTTCATGTCAAACTTCTATATTTTATATTGTATACATGGCTTTTCAAATGCATATTTTTGCAGAATGCGTTTATGGTGAATATAAATATACTATTGAAAATTTTTAAAAATTAAAAATATATTTATAAAAATTGTAATAAATATTTCAAACTACTGTATAAAAAAGTTTATATTCGAATATATGATTAAAAAATACAACTAATTCTTTACTTTTTTATTAGTTATTTAAAACAATTAAATCCTATATATTATAAAGATGATTTTAAACTTTTTATTAGTTTATTTAAAATATATAACATGAAATATTATATTTAAATAAAAAATTTTTTTAAAAAAAATATTTATCACCGTAAATACAATCCTACGCATTTTTTTACCTAGTTTTACATTAAGCTCTTGCGCGATATCTCCCTCCTCCTCCTCTTCCACCACGATTACCTCGATCACCGTCACGATGTTGATCTCTTCCACGATCAAATCTTTCGTCTCTGTCTTTATCTCTATCTCCCCAATCACGGTCTTGCTCATTCCAATCACGATCACATTTTCCTCCTCCACTATTTCTAGATCCTCTACTCCTTGGACTATCCTGTCGATTACGATGATGACCTCGTTGCCTTCTGTCAAGATAATCACGATAATCTGAATGAGGAGGTGATGGTCGTCGATGATTACGATCTCTTGGTGGTCTCAAATCATAAGATCGTCGGTCTTCATGATCCCACGATGGGCGATTATCGATATCCATTGGCCTGCTATCCGAATTCCTTTCCCACATAGGTGGTCTATTGTTAGTTTTATCCCATGGGCGATTATCTTGTGGAGGTACCCATTGAGGTTGTTCACCAGGACGCCTATTATCTGATGGTGTTGGCGGATAATGATATGGCGGAACGTTTTGACCCACTGGTGGTACATTCTGACCAACCGGCGGTGGTACGTTCTGGCCAAGTGGTGGTGGACCATATTGAATTTGTTGCTGCGGTTGTATTGTGGGAGGTTGTTGTGAAGGTGGGTAATTTGGAGGTGGAGGTGCATGTGCATAAAATTGTTCATATTGAGGGGGGAATCCCGGTGGCATCGGCCCCGGTGGAGGCATTTGTTCTTGTGGCGTTGGTGGAGGACCTTGTACGACATGTGGTGGTGGCATGAACTGACCGTTTGGGGGTGGTGCTGCGGCTGGAAAAGGTGCAGGGTATTGGTTCGGCTGAGAAGGCATATGCATCTGTGGTGGTGGTTGTTGCGTAGACATAGCGTAAGCAGTTGGAGGACCGTTAGGGGGAGGTCCATTAAATTGAGGTTGTGGTTGTTGGAATTGATTTGGTGTATTCTGACCGGGAGCAGTCAATAAGGACTGTAATAACCCGGGAAAAATTCCGTTTGGTGCTGACGTCACCGCCGTTATATTTGAAGAAATTTGTTGGGTTGGCAGTGAGTTCACCGGAGCCATCACCACATTCGTCTGTGGTGGCATAATATGGGTTACCGGACTATTAGTTACAACATTGGCTCCGATATTTGGTTGAACATTACTACCCAATTGACCATTATATGCAGATTCTACCTTTTCTTTTTTAAATGACCGTGTTGCATTATTCACATTCAATTCACGTGGACGTTTCGTTTTCACAGATTCAGCTTCAACAATGACAATGGCACCCAATAACAATTTTGATTGACGTTTTTCATTATTTTTTGGTATTAGTAGCTCATCATGATCTAAAAAGGTAAAAACGTCAGGTACTTTATCATCTGGTTCTAATGGAATAATGTACATTTCCCTAACATTACTATACGCATTTGCAACGCGTCCATAACGCATCACTCTATCCTTTTGTGAATAGCGCAAGTAATTAAAAATCATATCAAACTGTTGCTTGTCATCAATATTATCAACATGTTCAAATTTGATAATAGCAACATCTTTTGAAGGCGAACACCAACTATCAATTAAATATGTTTCCGCTTCATCTACCCGTGACACGTGACCGTTAACTCTGATAACCGTTGCAAGAAAATCTTCCCAACATCTTTCTTTACTCCGTTTTTTTGCAGCAACAAGGCTTGCTTTACCAGAAAACCTGGCTACACTATCATATACCAATTTACCCGACCATATATAAGTTAATGGTAATGTAGGCTCATTAAGGTTAGTAGGTTCTCCGGGAGGAGTATGAGGACTCATCTTAGGCGAAATTAATTCTTTGGAACCAATTTCGAAATAACGATCTTTGCAAAGATATGATGGTGAACCCATTGGTGAACTCACCGAAATTGCTGTAGGACTACCTGTCATGTCAGTATCAGCAAACACGTTATTATCATTTGCGGATGAATTCCGTGCATTATCATTATTTTCTTCGCGTGGCGTGGCTTTAAAGAAATTAGTTCTGAGGTCTTCCATACTTGTTGAAGTCCTCCGAGACAAAGAATCATCTTTTGATGTATCACTGTTTGCGGATAATGGATTATTACCGTCTGTTGTGCTAGCACGTCGCTTGGGCACTAAGTCTTCAATATTTATTTTCGGTCTTGTATTGGGATGCGAGGTGAAAGTTCCGTTTGCAGTAGATACAGTAGAATTGGCGTCTGGAGCATCACGTTTAGGCGAGTCATTTCCACCTTCAATTATTATAAATTCGCCTTTATGAGTCTTCTTTATTCTTGGCCCGTCATCAGCTTTTAACACTGATTGCTGCATACTTTCTCTACGTACTTTGACCATTAAGGATTTCTGCTCAGGATTTGCCAAATCCTCTGCAGACATCATTACTAATCGAACTGGCGGAATGTCGCCTTTGACGACTTGCATTAATAAATCTTCATTTTTGGGATGACCAAGACTCGTAAGAAGATTTCGGAATTTTGATTTATAATTCTGACCTAAACCGTCTTTGTCAGTTTTAGCAGCAAAATTATCGTAAATAGATTCTTCGATACGTCGGGCAAGACGCTGAGCGAGTTGTTCCGGCCCTTCTTGCGTATTTTGTAATTCACCTTTTTGGCTCAATTCATCGTATTTTTTAGCGAAGAGAGATTGAAACTTTTCCAAACATAAATTGCGCACTTTGGTAGCATTATCACCCGAACCTCCTGACAATTTTTTTTGCTGAATAGGCATCTTTTTAATTTGGGATGGACCTGATTTTATGACTGTTGGTGTAGGATTAGTAACCATGGAAATGGGTCTTTGATTAACAGGAACAATTTTATTATTTGTATGTGAAAACCCGTTAAGTACTGTAGGTGGTGCAGGTTTTGGGAGTACAGGACGATGTCCTTTTTTTGTTTCCGTGACAGCGGGTGGTGAAGATGCTTTTTGCGAAACATCCGGTCCCTTTGTCATCTTAATCTCAAGAATCTTGTCATGCAATAAACAGCTTTCGCCACAATAAGGATTATTTTCACGTGCAGGCTTTGAACATTCTTTAAACAAACATTTCGCTGGTTTTGGAGGATCCTAAATTTAAATATTAATAAAATTAATTATAAGAACAGGTATTCACGAATTTATCTTATTTTGATCCGAAAAAATGATGACATATAAATCTGGACGTATTGGATGTTTAACTTACAGTAGAAGTTGGCTCTTCGATTAACAACGCTTTTGGATCAATGCCTGTAGCCTCTGCCATTGGGCAATCATCTGTAAAGATTTAAATATAATTCAGATTTAATAAGTTTTCTTACATATATCTGGGTTGCACGATGCCGCAGCATGTCAAAAGATGCAAAGACTTTTTCAAATGCAATACAAATTTAAGAGAGCAAAGGCTGGAATCATGGACTAAAATTACATATATATATTTCTTTATGATATGATAATAATACAACACATGAATTCTGATATCATTCCGAATGATCTTCGTGATGTCATCAATTGACGTATCTTTGTGTTACCAACTCTGTTACGGCACCTGCAAAATACAGCGAAAAAACAGCGTGATGCAAGCGAAACACACCTTTGATTATACCAATAAGTGAAGGATTTTCTACTTGACATTTTGGGCAATGGTATTTGTCCACTTCCTGCGCCTGTTGCGGCGTGATATTCACACAATCACAATGAAACCTATATATGACACAATTCAAGTATATTATATAGAATAAGCACGTCAACTATATTGGATCTATTTTTGTAAACCTTGGGCCAGGCATTTATAAAAGTTATGAACAATTTATTTTTTGTAATCACTAGTGAAATTAAAACTTGCCACTCATTGCACGAATCACATTCAACCATGACTCCGGAAGCTGGACCACGACATATACAGTAAGGCCCATCATCAGTTTCTCCCTGACCCTTTTTAGGTCTTTGCCTTCTTTGCCGAGGTTGAATCCCAGGGGTAGGACGCATTTGATTTGCAAACCGAGTTCCGTAAGAATGCCCTTGTTGAACTTGTATAGGCTGTTGAGGCTGCGTCATTAATGTGGGATCGATAAGAAACTGCGTAGCTGCTTCAGGATTTATCAACATCGATTGGGTATTGTTATCCTGAACTGTTTGTACAGTATCATGAAGTACGAGAGAAGATGTATTCCAATCTTGCGAAGATATTTGACCATCTGGCGTTGCACTGATATTCCATATTATTTGTGGACCGTCAGTCACAGCAATTGTATCAGTGGAGTGAACAAAGTCATCAAAATGTATAAAATTCAAATCTTCAACAGTAAAACTGTTTCCGTTTTCTATTGTGGCACCACCTAAATTTCCAAGGGATTGTTCATCATGTCTTTCGGTGTCATTTATATATTGTGACATGGAAACATTTCCCATTTCCTCAGACATTACTACATTGTCATCCATTTCTCCACCGAAAGGCAAATTTACATATTTACTTAAATCGTTACTTTCCATTAATTAACCTATTACCTTTAATAATCTGCTACAATATAAAACGAATTCAAAAATTTATTAATGATACATCACAAAAAAAAATAAAAAAAAAAGAATGTGCAGGTCACCAAGGAAAGAATTGCACCAGTAACATAACGTACCTTCAAATAAGAGGTTGGAGACAGTACGTTATATAATAACGACTCTGCAACTTCTTTTTATTAAACACTACGAACTACGAATAAGCTAATGTAAAACACTACTTTTTCAAATCTTTTACAAATGATTTAGATCTATAAAAATCTATTATTCTTTATTATCAATTTGGATATCTTATCTAGGACCAATAGACAGAAAAGCTTTACTTTTTAACCTGCTTTTTTTATTTATTTATTTTTTATTTTTATCTTTTTTTTTTTTTTCTTTTTTGAAACTACGGACTAACAGCTCAACGTTACTTTCGAGTGTGAAGAATTACTCGCTATAGTTTGTTGGAAGGAGTTATTGCTTTTTATTTACAATATGGTAGGGCTGTGCAACCGGAAAGCGTGTGTCTTATCAACGACTATCCTGATTTAGAAAATGAGTGGATGATGGCTGATATAATGATTAAGTTTCACTACTTACTATTGGATAAAAATTTATAAAATTTTTAGCATTGACGATCTAATGATTCATTCAAATTACTGTATAATGAATCTTGTTTTTTTTTCTTAAAAAAAGTCAGTAATTCAGCTCAAGGCAAAAACTAGAATTGTATGCTAGAATCAATAAATTATTATACACATTATCCCGTGAAGCTTGTAATATATATAAGATATAGTTCAATAGATTACTCTGACAATTTGCAAGCAAATTTGCAGAACAATATAAGAGATATATTGTAGTATACAATTTAGCAATCGTTTTATAATTCTCTCTAGCTTTAATATCTTGGATTTTTAAATATGAAGTTTATTATTTATTGACTGGCTAATTAATTAATTGTAGTGTTCTAAATAAAAATGTTTTACGTCTCCAATAACTTTTCTCAAATATAAATATAAACTTAAATCCTAGTTTTAAGATAAAAATTTTTAATTTAGCAAAATATAACAATCTAAAAAAAAACAAAATATAAAAATATATATATTAGTGTTTAGCATATAATAAACAAGTCACATGTACAAGAGTTTTATTTATTGTGCAAGAGTTTTTTTTAATGCGCAAGATTTTTTTTTGATATGCATTAATTTTGTAAAAATTTAAGAATACAGTGTGCAAATATGAAATTACATTTGCACAAGCAAAAAAATAAAATTTATTTGTATATTGTACAAATTAAAAAAAAAGCTTTATATGCACACTTTGTAAATAACTTTTATTTTGAATTTATATAATAGTTATCATATATAGTATTATGTATAGTATTATTAATTCTAAAGCTATATAATAGAATAGTAATTTAAATACTGTAATAGTATGCTACTATTTATATTATATAACTAAAAACACTAGTATTTTTTTTAATTTATAGAGTTTAGTAAACAAATTATTTATTAATATTATAAATTTAGTTTTTAATTTATTTTTTTGAATTTATAATTTGGTACAAATATAAATAATAATTAGAGTTAGAATTAGAGTTATAGTTAGGGTTAAATTAGAGTTAGAATTTAGAATAACATTACAAGAAAAGCATTTTTCATTAAAAATACAATAGGGTTACTCTAATCAAATTTAAAGGAATGCTTTATAATGCAGGTATAATATTTTTTAAAATTTTATTTTTTTTAATCTATAAGAACCCAAAAAAATACAAAATTTGTTTTTGTTTATTGTTTAAAACAAAAGTATATTTATTTTTAATTAAAAAAATTTAAAAATTTATTATATAAATGCTATTAGATACAAAATATAATTTTTTATAGATATTTAAAATATAATCAAATATAAATTAAATAAGAGTATTCTAACTTTTAACTAGTACTTCTATTAACCATATATAATTTTATTAATAAAATTATTAAGAATATCATATTATTTGAAATTTTACTAATTAATCATAACTTTTTGAACTAAATAAACTTGTTTAATATCAAAAAAAAATTAAATTAGTATATTATGATATTTATTTTATTTTTTTTATTTTCAAAGTACCCATTTTGAAGCATATGATTTATTCAGTTTCCTTATTAGAAATTATATTTGAATGAAAGCACAATTAGCTACATATACACTTTTGGTGTCTAATTTAAAGATCAAAATACAATTTTAAAATTATATAAACTTAATATAGTAGTAATTTTTTTTATATTAAATTTTATAAAAAATTATATTAAGTAAACTAATTTTAATTCTTAAGAAATGTTTTAAGGATAAAGTGAATATAGATCATTTATTATAAGATTTTAATAGTACAATAAGATTTATATAGAAAATGAAAATGTGCTACAAATAAAACTTTTTATAGTTGTTATTAATTTAGCCAAAAATTTTATATATAGTACAAAATGCTTTTTTTATAATAGTAAAATTTTTATAAATAAAGTATTTGAAAAATTATACTTCTATATACTATAAAGTTTTCTTCAGTTGGCTCAAATTTTTCTTAGCAGTTAGTTATACAAAATAAATTAATTCTAATTGGTTAAATCTATGTTCTTAACAATTCTGATTGGTCAATTACCTGATTTTATATGAACACAATGTGATCACTATTAAAAATGATCTATGTTTACTCTACCCTTAAAGCAGTTTTCTAATTCTAATGATAGTAAAATTATTAAAATTAGATAAAAACACAGTGAGATATAAATTTTTAAAAATTGAATATTAAAATTTATTAATAAAATTAACTTATAAAGTTGCATAAATTGACAAATCAGAATTACAGTCAAACCTCTATAAATGCATTCCCTAAATATATAATATTTATAATTATCTGGCTCATTAATAGGCTTAAGGACCATGTCATTAATCATCTGATTATTTTTTATTAGAGGCCTACTACCCTTTCCTTTTTTTAATATATATATAGTCAGGTTTTTTATATATAATTTCACCTTTTTTTACCTCTCCCCTCTAAAAAATCACCTGATTTTTGTTGCTCTTCTAATAAAAAAGTGCATATTCTTTATTCTGCAAATGCATAATATTTTCTTGGTTCATCTATATAAATTCTTCTATAAATGCATATTATATAACTGCAGACCAATCAATTCAGGGCTATATGTTATGATTCTGTATATATATAACTTGTTTAAGATAATTTTATCATATAATTATATAAATAAAAGTTTTTTAAATGCAAACCTTTTTAAATACATACTTTAGAGCTGGTTTCAATAATATATATTTAGAGAGATCTAACTATAGCAATTTTGTACAGCCCAAAAAATTTTAGACTACAAGTATATTTTTTAAAAAAAAAAATCTATTTGTAATAGCCTGTTATGTAATAGCTATAAGATTAGTATTAATATTAGAATTAGAATTAAAATCAGAATTAAATTTAAAATTAATCCAAAATTGCAAATACTCTAGTAAAATTTTGAGTTATAGAATATAGCTGTTTTATAACAGAATATTATAAATAGATTTATTTTTTTGAATGAATCTATTTGTAATATCCTGTTACACACTTATTTGTAACAGCCTTATTTATAACTCAAAATTTTACTATAATAACCCCTATTGCACTTCTAACAAAAAATGATCCTTTTGCAATTCTGTATTAATTTTAATTTTAACTCTAACTTTACTTTAACATTAATATGGTCTTATTGGCTGTTACAAATAAGTGTGTAATAGGCTGTTACAAATAGACTTTTTTTATTTTTTTTTATAATAGTTCAAAATATTACCATAATAAATTCATTTATTTATATTTTATTAAAAATTACCTACAATTTAAAAAAGTTTTATTAGTAGCATATATCAATTTTATATATTTTTTTTTCAAATTCAGCAGTCTTGTTACTACTTTATTAAACCTTTTGTAAAAATTAAAATATACTATTTTATCTTATAAGGTTTTGTTATTTTTAGGTACTAATATTAAAATATAATCTAATCAGTTGTTTTAGAGATACCTAAGTATAATCTGCTATAACAAACTTTTTCTCTTTAGATGTTTCTCTTCAATAAAGAAAAGCTATCTAGATCTACAATTAGGGTTTGCTACCTGTCAAAACTACTTTATACTTTGTATTCTATCTTATATGCACTTCTTGTATAATTTATATATAAATTTTCTTTTTTACAATACTCAATATTTCTGTTCAACAATATTTTATAGTCTTGTTTTTTTCTACTATTTTTCTTTCTCTAATACCTCTTTTGGATTATTAATCTTTTTCTTTTAAAGCCTTTTTGTTTTTTTTTAATTCTTCTTAGATTTTTATTTTTCTGTTATCGAGTGATTCCACATTTTTTTTCCATTTTATTAGTTATTGTACAGTACCTTTTTTAAGCTTCTTTTTAAAAGAACTTTAGCTATTTATCAAAAATACTCAAAGCTTCTTCTAGGTCTTGGTCTTTGAAAGATTTATTCTTTCTAATAAAATACTAGTAAAATTCTATATTGTCTGCCAAAAATTCTTTACTCCATATGCCATTTTTTATATTCTTTTTATTTCTAGTTTTCCAAATTACTCTAAATTTAGTACTAAGTTATTCTTATATTTTGTTTTTTTACTTATAGTATTAAAGATTTCTTTTTTTTTTAGTCCAAGCTTTTTTATCTTACAGGTATATACAAGTATTTGAACAATTTTTTCCTCTTTGTATTTCTGCAATAGGCATTTTGGTACAAATTTGGATTATGCATTTTCTGGCTTAGGGTGCTAATAAATATCTATTTACTATAAAGGCTTACTTCTACCTCTAGGTAATATTTTTATCAAATTTAATTGGCTAAAATTTTTATATGAGATAAGATTTGGTTTGACCCCCACCCCCTTAAAATATTACTAATAAATATCAGTGCCCTTATTAGCATCAGCAACAGCTTATTAATATACTTTATTTAGAAATTTTATATACTATTTTTGTTTTGTTATAACTCTGAAGTTTACTATGCCTTTTTATTAGAATAAAAAAGGATTTCAATTTTTTTGGCTAACTCATTCTAATAAATCTTATTATGGGTTCTTTAATTAAATATCTATTTTGCTCTAGTAGCTATTATTAGTAACTGTTTTGTAAATTTTCTTGAAGAGTATAGTTGCCTCTTTCTAATCCGAACCTTTCTAAACTGAACACTATTAAACTCTCTTTAAACTGAACAAAATCTCCTAGAACATTTGTAAATTTTATTATAAAGTTCAAATAAGCCATATATAACTTTTTGAAAACTGAACTTTTCCAAATTTTTATATAATAAAAAAAAAGCAGTCCCGAAAGTTCGGATTAGAAAAAATTGACTGTATTCTATTTCTATTCTCTTCCATACTAGTTAGATACTATATTTTTTATTTATTACTTGTTAACTATTGTTAGATTATATATATCTTTTCCTTTTTTTGCTATCTGATCTGCTCTTTCATTTTTTTTTGTTCTCTAAATGAGCTTTTACTTTTTTTAGTAATACTACTAATTTTTTGCTTTATATTACTATCTTTATTGCTTTAATATTGTGATTATTTATCTTTATTTGATTTTTTGTTCTAGATACTCCAGAACTTTTGTAACTAGCATAATCGCTATGCTACTATCTAATTTACCGGTAATAATAACTCTACTTCTAGAAGATGCCATTAAAAAGCTTCTAAAATTGCTATTAACTCTGGTCATATAGATAAAATCCAATTTTGAATTTTATTTTAGTATTTTTTACAACCTTTTTCTTTTTATCTATCTAAATATATTAATTTTATATATTTTTTTGATTAGCAATCCTGCTTTTATTAATTGTTAAATATAGTATACACCTATAGATTATTTGCTAATAATTCTTTAATCTATATAATAAAGACCTGTTTGATTACTGAAGTACCTATTCATAATTACTACAACAACTATTTATCTCTTTAGAATGGCCACCAATTTTTTGAAATCAAATTCTAGTTCACTAATTGAAAGTTGTCAATTTATCAAGATTACTAACATTTTCTTAATCTTTCTTATCTAGCTTCTAGAATAAGATGTATTTAAACTATATGGGCTAGTGCAGAAAGATTTGTACTTCAAAAAATTTCATGACACTAAGAAAAAAATTTTTTTTTTTTGATTAATTATTAAAAATTTTTTAGTATCAAATAAAATAGGTTTTAATCTAACTTATTATATTATTTTTATTGTTTTAATATTGTTTTATTTTAATAATTAAATGTATTTAAAAAAAAACCAAAAAATTTTTTAATAAAAAAGATATTTTAAATAATTTCGCAACCAATATGCAGTTCTATGAGTTTGTATTTCACAAGTGCATTAGGACCCCAGACATCTCTCATATAGGTCATAACTGGATTTTGGCCAATTTTGGCCCAATTTGCTGAAAATGACGAAATATATTTGTTTAAATAACTTTTGATCTAGTGATCAGAATTGAATAAACTTTTTTTTTATTAGATGTGCCTCACTAAGAGCTTCATTTTTAAAAAAAGTTTGTTCAAATTGGTCTACAGGATACCAAGATAATTGGCAAAAACTGTTTTTTGCTTCTCAAATTTCAGGGGTTTTTGCTAAAAAAAAACAAGTATGACCTCTATACTAGATGTCCGGAGTTCTAGTGCATTAATGCAGTGTTGTCACTTGGTTGTGTCATACTATGTTTTTTGTCCAACATCCAAGATTGTCCAAAATCGTCCAAGCCTATGTCCCATGTTTAACTAATCAAGAAAGTAATTTAAAAAAATATAAGGGAGACGGGGGTATTATGGACATGTTAAAGTTTCTACTAATAAAACTTTTTAAAAATCAAATAGATTTTTATACAATTTTTATTATTTGAACTATGCTTAATAAAAAATAAATTACTGCAAAAAAATCTTTATATCATATATTGTTTTAGATATAAATAATTGGTACACAAAATAGAATATAAAAATTAAATTTTAGAAGAAAGGGGGGTATTGTGGACACCGTGATAAAATTTGATCTACTGGTCCGTTTTGGATGATTTTACCACCAAAATGACCGTCTCAGTGAGACGATTCTAACAAGCACAAAATCGTTAAAATCCAATTACGGGATCCCAAGATCGTTAAAGGTATATTATGTAAAAATTTGCAGATTTTTAAATATATACAAAATCTTATATTTTGTATAAATAATGATATCTTGTGATATAGTGATCGGAATTGGATGATTTTTATACTATCCGATTCGTCTCTTTGAGACGATTCGAATGGTATAAAAATCATCCAACTCTGATCACTAGATCATAAGGTACCTGCCCTGTCCACAATACCCCCATCTCCCTTATAATTATATATTTTTTTAGGTGCTAAACTCATTGGTGAAAAAATTAAAATAGATTATCTTAATAAAATTTTAAGTAATTTTAATTTGAAAAAATGTCCAAAATGTCCAAAAAACGTCCAAGCAACAACACTGCATTAATGTGTATATGATAGAGATATGGTTAAAATTTGAGCAAAATTGAATAACTAGTTATGAAAAAATTAAGCTTGAAAGTGAAATAATTTGATTTTGTTACTATATATGTATATATACAAATTACTATAGTAAATTATATAGTAAAAAACATATAGCCGATTTTTGGAATTTGTAAGTAGAGTATATTTTTTAAAAACTTTAAAGCTAAATAACTTCTGATCTACTGGTCCGTTTTAAATATTTTTACTATGTTTCTTAAAATCTAATCACAGGATTGTAAAATAATGCGCTGTCAAATAATTACGCATCTAGAGGGTAGAGTTGATTGGTTAAACCTATATCTAGCCAATTAACATCTCCATCTAGATGTGTTACTATTTGATAGCACAGTATCTCACAATTCTGTAATTGGATTTTAATGATTTTGGACTCATTGGAATCGTCTTAAAGAGACAAACATTTTGGCAGTAAAAACATTTAAAAAGGACCAGTAGATCAGAAGTTATTTAGCTTTTAAGTTTTAAATAATACACTCTACTTACAAATTCCAAAAATCAGCCCATATAAAAAAAGTTACTATTAATAAATTTTTTTATTTTATCAGTATTTTATCAATAAAATAATCAAAATAATTTTATTTTTATTAATTTGGTAACCTAATAAGTATATTAAATTAAAAAAATTAAAAATTAATTTGTACAAAAAATATTTTAATCAGAGCTATTTGAAATACAAATCTTTTTGCACTAGCCTATATCACAATAAACAGCAAATAATATATGAAAAAGAGTACAAAAAAGAAGAAGGAATTACTATAATACCTAAACAAAAACCAATAACAAACAACGATAAAATGAAAAAAGAAAAGAAAGACAAAGAAAAAAAGTAAAATTAATAAAAAATAAACTATTGGTTTTAAAAATTATATAATACTCTTAAAATTAGCTCTACTCTAAATTTAGTTTATATTATATTTATTATTAACTTTGAAGTAGAATTAACCCTACAAGAATTTTCTAGAAAGTTTTTCAAACGATTAATACCAGTTCTTGGTCTATATATAAGTACATGATTTTTTATGACTTCTGTTCCCAATTCAAAATTGTATACAGTACAGATCTTTTGAAGAAAGTAAACTGAATTTTCTATCTTTATATCATTAAAAATATTTTTTAAAAAAACCCAACTAAAGCAAGAATATGATGGTGGGTTTTGAGTAACATCAGGAAATTTTTTAAACAGATATTGATCGATATATAACATTTAATCGTTTTATAGCGATTAAAAAATAACGTTATATATTGATTAACTGGTTAAAAATTGATATATATTTATAATCGATATATATCATTTTCGATATAAATCATTATATGTAAATATATCGATTATAATCATAATGTGAAAAATTTCGTAGCTTTCTATCTTTGATTTAACAATCTACATTAGGAAAATAATAAAAAATTTTAATTTTGAGATCTTCGCACGCAGATAAATCCACTGAATTTGGTTTTTTTTTAATTAATTTGATCTTTTTTTATTTTGATCTTTTGATCTTTTTTTTTATTTCTGTATTTTATCTTTTGATCTTATTTTTTTTTAGTTCGATTTTTTTTTTATAACTTAAATTTTTTATTTTGATTTTTTAATTTTTTTTATTTGTTTATTTATTTTCTTTTTATTTGTTTATTTATTTTTTTATTTTTTTTTGTATATTTATTTTGTTTTTATTATTATTTTTTTTTATATTTATTTTTTTTTACTTATTTATTTTTTTTTATATTTAGAACTTAGAAAAAACCAAAAACCTACGACCCACCAGGTAAATGAAAGAAACCGAAGAACAGAAGAGACCATTCGGGAACAAGAACAACAAAGACAAAATATGATTTGCAAATAAGAAACGACCGGAAAGCAACTTTTTAACGGGAATTAGACCAACAAAGAAGAATTAAAAATATGCAGGTATGTTGTTGGGCATAGAGGTTGACCCGAGTGGATTAGAAGAATCGTGAAGTGGAAATTTCCTATCTACCTTACAGAAGTATATTTGTTCTTGAGAATAGTAAATTATTACTGGTGAAAAAGTAGATTGCACGAATCTATATAAAGATAAGTATTTTTTTTAGTATATTTTTTTTCTTTTTTTTTGTTATCGTTACAACTAACACTAATATATTTTTTGGTATTTTCTTTATTTGATAGTGTTTTTTGGCATTTTTGACTTGCGGTAAAGTGATGCTGTTCTTGTCGTGAAATGATGACGTTCTTGTTGTAAAATGCCGTTTTTGTAGTAAAATGATAATGTTCTTACAGTGAAATAACGGCGTTCTTGCAGTGAAGTAACGGCGTTCTACTTTTGCTGTTTCATTAATATCGTTTAAGGGTTTTAGGCTCTTGATGTTCTTGTTGGTAAATAAGTCCCGAAGTCTTATACTTCAAGTAGTTTTTTTTTTTACTAGGTAAGTCGCTTTGGTGTCATTGTCGTCGTTATTGTTTTTAGAGCCTTAGGAAGTGCTTTCACTATCTTACTATCATCGTTATTGGTAGGTTTTATTGCTTAGTAACTTGGTTTTTGGTACTTTCTCAAGTATAAATAGAAGGAACTTTGGAAGTTTGTAGTAGTTTAATCGATTTTCATCTTTGGAAAGATTTTGGTGATTTTTTTTTTCTGAGCACTAATACAACATGGTATTGTATTAGTATATTGTATTTAGTTGCTACTTTTTGTTGCTATTATTTGTATTTAGAAGTTGGGGCAATTAGTTATTAAAAATAAACTTGTATATAGCATGAATATTATTAAAGCTTATCAATAAATTTTAATTTTAATAATATAATTATTGTACTATATAATCAGGCAGATAATTATTATGATGCGGATGCATTAGTTTTATATATTGATTATATATCAATTATTAATTATTATGGATATGTATCGATTATAATCACTATTTATATTGGTTATATATCAATTATTGTCGCAGATTATAATTTAAAATGAAATCTACATTTTATACTTAACCTGCTAGCCTTCTAAAACCTATTAATACTTGTTTATTATAATTTTTTTTAAAACTAATCCTAACCCTAAACCCCTAACCCTAAAAAATGCACTCCAAAAAAATTTAGTTTTCAGATTTTATACTATTATTTCATTTTAATCTGGATTTCATTATGATCTGTCACAATTATTAACTATCATGAATATATATCGATTATAATCACTATCGATAGAAATCAGCAGGGGTGCTAGTAATCGATATATATCCACTTGGTTAGTAATCGATATATATCTATATAAAATTTGCTGATAAATGACTTTCAAATTTTCTAGAGAGTGTACTTAAAGACTTATTTGCTATTCTTTTTGTAAGCTATATGCAAAAAACTTCGTTAACAAAAAACTTTTTTCAAATTTTGTATACAAAGGTGCTATCTCCTGCTAGCTATTTTGTATACTAACACTTTTGGTTTGCATACCAAATATATGAAAGAGTTCCCAAAGGGAAAAGCAAAAAGAAGCTCTTGGTTAACCTTTATAAAAAATATTCTCTATAGTGCTTTTTCTACTAACTTTAACAATTTTTTATTTTTTATTTGTATAAAAATTTGTACAAGTTATCATTAGATAGAGTCGTATAATATTATTAATTTTATATGAAAATTTCAAAATACTATATAAAACTATATAAAAATATTCTATATACCCTTTATCTCTAAAGGAGTTTTTAGAAATCAACTGATTTTTGTTTACTATAAGCCTAAACTCATTCACTCACACCTAATACCCCAATTAGCCAATTAGATTTTACAATTATTAAAAAGTTAAATATAATATTAAATAGTAAATAACTTTTGATTTACTGGACCAAATTTAATGATTCAACTACCAAAATGATCCTCTTAATAAGAGGATTCTAGCAGGCCCAAAATTGTTGAAATTCAATTACAAAATTTTGTAACAGAATAGATTTGTATTACTATAAAGCTCTATAATTGTCTAAAGCAGTGTTGTCACAGGACAGCTTTGGACAGTAGTTTGGACAATTTTGGACAATCTTGAACAATTAAATAAAGTAAAATTACTTAAAATTTTATTAAGACAATCTATTTTAATTTTAACTGGAATGTGTTCAGCACTTCAAAAAATATATAATTATATATTTTTTAGACAAATTTAATAATTATTAAAGCCTGTATAGGCTTTGGAAAATCTTGGACGCTTGGACATTTTGGATGTAGACAAGGCCAAAAAAGGCCTTGGACAGCCAAAACATACAACACTGGTTTAAAGTATAGCGAGGACTCTTTAGTATAACAATAAATACGATTTTGTATTGGATTCCAGTTATGTGCAGCTATCAGCTATAAAGATCGATATAGATCAGCTCGATGTTTATTCTTGGCTTCAGACACTAATGGGTATCCATTTTCCTAATTTATTAAATAATTATAAACCATTTAAGAGATACAAATTTATTTTGATTTTAGGATCCTGTAATTGGATTTTAACGATTTTGAACTTGCTAGAATCCTCTTTGAGAGAATTATTTTAATAGTTAAATTACCAAAATTAGTCCAGTAGATTATAAGTTATTAACAATTAAAAAGTGATTTTTAAATATTAATAACTTTTAATATACTAAACCAATTTTGATGATTCAACTACCAAAATGATTCTCTCAAAAAGAAAATTCTAGCAAACCAAAATTATTAAAATCCAATTACAGAATTCTAAAATCAGAATAAAATTGTATTACTATAAATGGGTTATAATTATTTAATAAATTATAGAATTTTTTCTTGTTAGAGCAACTCTTAGATATAGAAAGCGAGAGAATGCTTATATGGAAGCAAGTCAGACAAATAAGAGGCCTCTCGACAAAAAGAAGAATACCTGAGTGATATAGAAGTCTCAAATTAAGCCCACTAGAGGACCTGTTTAGCAGGAAACTGAAAGTCTCACAGAAGAAAACAAATTTCCTGCACATGAAAGCCAACTTGGAAGCAATTAGCAATGATAGACAAAAACAAGAATGGCTAGTTTTTGGAAAAGGAAACAACAAAACGGAGTTAGAAAGGATCATAAAAAAGAAGACCTCACAAGAATTTCTTATTAAACATTGGAAAAAAGACTCTGTAGTTGAGCAGGGCCTTACCATAATTAGGCAATGCACAGGATATGAACTAAAAGACAGGGAAACAGAGTTGCTCTGTTTTGTCAAGCAAGTATAAAGGTATGCAGCAAAAAAAAGCTTTAAACAGAAGTTGTATAGAGAAGGTGGAAGTCACTGACAGGAAATACAGAAAAATAGGTGCCCTCTAGAAAATATAAGAGAGCAACACTCTGCGGTTGAGAAGATAGAAGATTAAGAGACTGTCTTAAGATGCAGAATGCAAGTTTGCTGTGGCAAATCATACAAATACAAGAAATCAAAAGGTTAGAGGTAGAGCTATATAAAGTTAAGGGGCACAATGGAATCGCAAAAAATGAAGAAGCAGATAGACTTGCAAAGAATAGGGCCAAAAGCAGCATTGTTATAAGTGTCAAGTGGCCCTGGACCAGGATTCAGCAAGTAGTTCTGTACTGGTTCCGTACTGGAAAAAATTTATAATTGATAGCCCGATAAAAAAGTTCATGAGTCAAGTAGCATTAGCAATATAAGATGTGAAATTGGTGGGTCTCAAGAGATTCGAAGGAAGGAATTTTGAAAAGAGAATGGTAGTATAGATTGGAAGGAAACATGGCGTTTTATAGGAAAGTATAAGGGAATAAGATGCATAGATAAAAGAAGAAATAGAGAATAGGTTTTTAGAACAAAGTGCCTTAATGGCCTCCTGCCAACAATGGTAGAGCTGAAAACAAGAAGGCCAGACCTATACAAAACGGACAGTTGTGTGATTTGTCAGCAGGAGCCAGAAATGTTAGACCACTTGGTAAGATGTAATGATTACCAGGGAATTTGGAAAATGATAGAAGAAGAGGCATGCGAAGAAGTAAAAAACATACTACAGGAAGAATCTAGCATATGTAAAGATATAGTAATACAGATTTAGGAAAAAGAATCTTTGGCGAAAAAGAAGAGGAAAGAAAAATAAAAAGAAGCCATCTAATTTAAGGTCTCATACTTTAGAGATGAAAGAAAAAGGTGAAAAGTCTAATAAAGTACAAAGCAGCTATTAGAAGGGCTCTGAATATAATTATCGAAACCGTTAGCGTGAGATTTCGACAGCACATTTGGAATTTCAGATATAAATTCCAAAATGAATAGAAAAAAACTAAAGAAATAACCACTTTAGCGAAAAGAGAAGACCGAAATAAACAACAAAATAAGAAGGCTAAAGGAAAAGAAAACAATGCTCTGAATCGTGAAAATGGGAAGGCTACTGGGCAAAGCCTAAGGAAAAAATAGAATGGAAAAACAGAGCAAGAGTTTTGGCAGAGTTAAATATAGGCTATTTAATCAAAGAGGAGGCCAAACCAACTTGGTCTTCTTGGGTTAAATTCAATTATTCGGGCTCTGAGATATTTGGCAAAACTGATATGGCAAATGATTGCCAGCTAGCGACAGGAAGAAACATATTCTCAGTAACTTGAGAATCCTAATCAAGGCGAATAATTGCTAGGCAGGTCGCACCTGGACGTAAAGTTGGATGAGCTTTCTGTTAGAATAGAATCTTAACGTATATAAACTTAGGTTCTTATAATAAAGTCTATAGACACAGAAGGCAGTATTGCTGAATTTTAAAAAAAAATAAATTATAGAATTTTTATAATAACACAAATCTATTTTGATTACAGTATCCTGTAATTAGATTTTTATAATTGTGAACTTGCTAGATTCCTTCTATTGAGAGGATCATTTTGGTAGTTAAATCATCAAATTTGGTCCAGTAGTTCAAATTATTAATTATTAAATATTATTAATAAATTAATAATTTTGGTCAAAAATAATTTTTGCAACTTTGGTTAGAATTATAAAATTTTGGCTGGAATTAAACCTACTTTAATACTTTGGCTGACCCACCCATCAGAACTCTAGATAATTTTAAAAAAGATAAGAATATTAACTGGACATATTTTTGGCCTATTGGATATATTTTTGGCCCAAACTCTTTTAAATTCTGGCCAAAATTAAAATTTAATTTTTATTTTGACCAGAATTTAGAAAAGTTTGGGCCAAAAAAAATGTCCAATTTAAGACTTTTACCTTTATTAGAATTATTTAGGCGTTTCACCTATCTACCCAGAAATTAGCTAATTTTTGAAAGCTTTCTAAATAGCTACCTAGTAATACTACTATAATTAATTTTTAAAAAAGGTCTATTTCAGGTTCATTAAAGCAAATTAAAATATTTTATAAGAAAAAGCAAATAAAATTTATATATTTATGTTCCTTATACAGTTAACTCTCACAATAGTCATATCTCATATTTGTTACAATTCACTATAATCACTATGATTTTATTTATCTAATCATACAAACTATATAAATTCTTTCTTACTTTAGTTACAATTTTGCAATAGATACATAAAATACTAATTTTGGTATATAACTATTTCAGAAGTTGACTATAATTTTGTCTATTTAAAAAAGTATAAAAAAATTGCAAAAGGAAATGGCGACCTGTTGCTATAGCGACCTCTATGATCGGCCAATCATTTTTGAAATTGGTGATCATATATAAACAATGATAATCTGATAATTATTGTTTATTTTTTTTCACTGTGTTTTTTTCTTTTAACATTTTTTTTTTTTGGTGTAATTACATTCATCAGCAAAAATATATATGCGTAAACTTGCGCAAGTTTTTACTAGTGATGTTATCCTGCTCCAACCAGTTAGCTTGTGCTTAAAACCGGTTGGAACTCTGTTCGGAGCACATTTAAATAAAACTGATTTTTTGAACTCAGTTTATATAAATGCACTAATAATTATGCTTGCATAAGCAGTTTAATAAAACCTGCTATCGCTATACCTGCTTTTTTTTTCTTTTGGCGATCATATTGATATTACTTTTTATTAAAGCAAATACATTTAAAGTTTATAAATTTTTGCATTATAATGCTATTTGCATCTATTCGCTGCTATTTTTTTTATCCAATTTATTAATCTTCATTACAGTCAATAATACCCCGCTTCATACCAGATCTTTAAGCAGAGACTTGCGGAGGCATTTTCTTCAGACAACCTGTTACATATTGGGTTGATTGTATTTTTGCTTTCGTAAACATTTCTTTGCTCGGTACGCTTTATTGCAAAGGTTGCAATGTCGTTTATCACCGACTTCAGTAAGTTCAAGAAAAGGTCTTTTTTTACTCACTTTGGAGGATGATTTGTTACTATAAGCGTTCCAGGTTCAAGTGCATTTTGAGATATTGAACCTGAAGAGGAGGTTTAATTGAATCGATAAGTTCTTCAAATGTATTGTCTTCATCCATCGAATAGTGAAATTCAAGTAAAAAAAATATGTAAAAAAAGAAAGAAATCGCATATTTATATTATTAATTAAAAAAAATTAAAATGATTAATTGTCGGCATATTAAATTAACTTAATTAAAAAAAAAAAGTCAAAGAAAATTGATTTTTGTTCATTATAAGAGAGTAATTTTTTATTCGTCATTTCACGCCATATTAAATTAAAAAAAAAAAAAGGTCAAAGAAAAATTGATTTTTGTTCGTTATAAAATAGAATTTTATATTTGTCATATCATGCCATATTAAATTAAAAAAAAAAAAGAGTCAAAGTAAATTGATTTTTGTACGTTATAAGATAGTAATTTTTTTATTCGTCATTTCATACATATTAAATAAAAAAAAAGCCAAATAAAAAAAAAAATTAATTTTTGTTTGTTATAAAATAGAATTTTTTATTCGCCATATCACGCCACATTAAATTAAAAAAAAAAAGTCAAAGAAAATTGATTTTGTTTATCATAAGATAGTAATTTTTTATTCTTCATATTACGCCATATTAAATTAAAAAAAGAAATGATTTTTTTCGTTATGAGATAGTAATTATTTATTCGTCATAAGGGGGCATCCATAAATAACATTATGTACCCCCTCATAGTAGTGCTGGACCCCCCTCTACTATAAAAAAATTTTTCAAAATCCGTATGTTTATATATAAAATTTTACAAAAACTTGAATATATTATGATCCAGTGGTCCAATCTGGATGATTTTGGTACCATTCGATTCGTCTCTATGAGACGAATCCAATGGTACCAAAATTATTTCATTTGGATTACTGGATCACGTTTTATTAACGAAATACTATTGATTTTATAGTAATTTTATAAGAAAACATAATAACCAATAGTATTTCGTTAATAAAACGTGACTCAGTGCTCCAAATCAAATAAAATTGGTACCATTCGAATTCTCTCCTCGAGACGATTCGAATGGTACCAAAATCATCCAATCTGGACCACTGGATCAAGTTTTAGACAAATTTTAATAAAAAAATTGCGTTATGTTGGTAGGGACCCCCTACATAGTGAAAAATCGTTATATTTTGGGGGACCCCCCTCAAACATAACGTTATTTATGGATGCCCCCTAATGATAGTCTAAATTAATATTGCTCAACCGATTTATCAAACTCGTTTGGACATGATTTAATAATAAAAATCATGTGACCGCAAAAACTCGAGTTCCATTGGGTTCGGTTCCAAGCAGGGTCGGACTGAGTTTCAGCAAGCAGGATAACATCCCTAGTTTTTATGGTATGTAAGAAAATCGTAAACTTACGTAAAATTTAGTGTAATACTACGTAAGTTTTATGATGTGTAAAAAAATCGTAAATTTACATAAAAATTTTATGTAAATTTACGATTTTCTTATGTACTGTAAAACTTGCATAGTTTTACACTAAACCTTTTATGTAAGTTTACGATTTTCTTATATATTGTAAAAACTTGCGAAAGTTTACGCTAAATTTTTTACAATTTTTTTATGAACTGTAAGAAATCATAAATTTACACTAAATTTTTTACATAAATATTCGAACCCTTTCGAAATATTTTAGAACCAGAAAACAAGCTAGATTAATAGATCTGTAACCTGAATCGTGCATTGGACCAATTTTTCAAAATAGTTTGAAATAGTTTGATGAAGTTCAAATTCTGTACTACAAGCTCAGATTAGATCTTTTGTTTATAATTAGATCTTCTATTTTGTTTTTTTTGCTTTTTTGTTTTTATTTTTTGTTTCGTTTGTTTTTTTGTTTTCATTTGTTTTTTTTGTTTTCGTTTGTTTTTTTTTATTTTTTTTATTTATTTTTATTTAATTATTTTATTTTATTTTTATTTTGGCACTTTACAAGAAAAACAACCAACTTTTCGAAACCTTGCGCATGCCAACTATGACTTCTAACACTTTTAAGAACGCACCCTCAGCAATTTCTAAATTTTAAAGAACACTTTTTTAGAGAAATGGCGCAAGTTTTTGCAAATGTTCGCAAGTTTTTACAAGTTTTTGCAAGTTCTTGCAAGGTTTCGCTTCATTTATTTTTTCGTTTCATGGTTTTTGTTTTTGTTTTTTTGGTTTATTTAAAATTTTTTTATTAATTTATTTTATTTTGGCACTTTGCGAGAAAAACAAACAATTTTCGAAACATTGCGCATACCAACTACAACTTTCAACACTTTTAAGAACACATACCAGCAATTTCTAAATCTTCAAAAACGCTTCTTTAGAGAAATGGTTGCAAGTTTTTGCAAGTTTTTGCAAGTTTCTGCAAGGTTTCGTTTTATTTATTTTTTCATTTCGTGCTTTTTGTTTTTGTTTTTTTGGTTTATTTTTAAATTTTTTTTATTAATTGATTTTATTTCGACACTTTGCGAGAAAAACAACAACTTTTTGAAACCTTGCGCACATCAGGAAATTTTATATATAGATATTGATTAATATATAACAGTTAATCGTTTTATATTGATTATATGCTCTGATTTTTGGAATTTATACGTAGATCTTTTTTTTCAAACTTTAAAGTTAAATAATTTTTGATCTACTGGCCCGCTTTAAATGATTTTACTACCAAAATGTTCGTCTCTTTGAGACGAACATTTTGGTAGTAAAATCATTTAAAACGGGCCAGTAGATCAAAAATTATTTAACTTTAAAGTTTGAAAAAAAAGATCTACGTATAAATTCCAAAAATCAGAGCATATAATCAATATAAAACGATTAACTGTTATATATTAATCAATATCTATATATAAAATTTCCTGATGTGCGCAAGGTTTCAAAAAGTTGTTGTTTTTCTCGCAAAGTGTCGAAATAAAATCAAT
>QKWP01000812.1:159704-170220 GCA_003550325.1 Gigaspora rosea
ATATAATATATAATAAAAAAATAAAATTTTATATTAAATAGCAAAAACTTGTGAATATTGTATAATTTTTTTTTTTTTTTTAACTTTGGGCAGTTCCGCCAGAAGTTTTTATTAGAATATTGATAGATTTACAGTTAGGAACAAGAATACAACTAGCCACACATACATTTTTTGGATGTCTAATTTAAGTGGTCCGCCCTAAGGTTCCACACTAGCTGCCATACCTGCAACCCAACTAGGGGTTGCCTATTTAAACTCTCTGATTATCTAACTACGCCTCTATACCTCTAATACTTAACTTCTGATCTTAATACCTACTTTTGGTGAATCTCCAAGTCTGACTTGCCGCACTATGCCACTATACTGGCATAGATTTACCGATACGATACATGTCCCACCCAATTAATCGCACGGTTTTCTTTCGACGATCGATACTTCGGCCGCTCATGTCGTCTACTACAGCCCTCATAAAGTTCGTTTTCTGGCCCGGCACCCATCTCATCCGGTAGTACCGTCGTAGCTATTCATCTACCTCCTTACTCGGGTCTTGCCAAGGGGTTTCTGTTTTTCCGGTTTCCTGGATTTGATAGTGTAATGATACACCAATTCACTCAGAAGCTTCCATTCAAGATGGTGAAACCAAAATTACAGGTATTTTTACCCAACTGATCTTGAGCCACAGTTACCGTAACACAGGCCTATTTTTTCAAAACATCTCCAGTGGGATTCGAACTTTTGACCTGCCGCTTGGGAGTGACAACCTGGCAACTTCTCTAAGTCGCCATACCCTTTGAATATTGTATAATTAATAAATTAAAATATTATATAATAATAATAAATAAAAAAAATTTATAATTAAATTGCGAAAACTTGTGAAAACTTGCGAAAACCTGTAAAATGTTCAAAAAGCATGATTATGTGAATATAATAATTATTAATTGATATCACTATCGATAGTAATCGATTAACCGGATATATATCGATTACTATCACTATCGATAGAAATCGACAGGGGTGTTGATAATCGATATATATCGTACCGGTTAGTAATTGATATATATCTATATATAAAATTTGCCGATACATGCCAACTACGACTTTCGACACTTTCAAGAACACACCCCCAGCAATTTCTAAATCTTCAAGAACGCTTCTTTAGAGAAATGAGTGCAAGTTTTTGCAAGTTTTTGCAAGTTCTTGCAAGGTTTTGTTTCATTTATTTTTCAATTTTGCTTTTTGTTTTTGTTTTTTTGGTTTATTTTTAATTTTTTTTTATTAATTTATTTTATTTCGACACTTTGCGAAAAAACAACAACTTTTCGAAACCTTGCACATGCCAACTACGACTTCCAACACTCTCAAAAACACACCCCTAGCAATTTTTAAATTTTCAAGAACGCTTCTTTAGAGAAATGTGCGCAAGTTTTCGCAAGTTTTTGCTAGTTTTTGCAAGTTCTTGCAAGGTTTCGCTTTATTTTTTTTTGTTTCGTGTTTTTTGTTTTTGTTTTTTTGGTTTATTTTTAAATTTTTTTATTAATTTATTTTATTTCAGCACTTTGCGAGAAAAACAACAACTTTTCAAAACCTTGCGCATGCCAACTACTACTTCCGACACTTTCAAAAACAATAGAAAACAAAGAAGTAAAGATAATAGCTAACTGTGGGGTGAGTGAAACTAAGTGTATAGGGCTAGTTTTTTGTATATAGAAATAGAATTAGATGCGACGAAGTGCGAAAGTAGTTTAAAATATTTGTAATAATGTAAAAATAATATGTAATATATAATAAAGTATGATTAATAACTCTAACCTTAACCAAACTATAAAAAAAAAAACACCACCAAGCACAACTCTTTCCGCTGATCCACATTTTCAAAAACGGGAAAGAAGAAAAACATAGGCAAAGACTAAAAATTACACTAGTTAACGCGCCTGATACAAATAACAAAAAAGAAAGATCGCTAAAAATAAATAGTAGTTTAGTAATAGTACTTGGTTAAAAAAATATTAGCTAAGGAGCTAGAAAGAAAATTTTGCTTTTGAAAAAATTTTTTTGAAAAATTCTGGGAATTCCTTGAGACCCTATAACGCCGATCTGTTTTGATCGATCATTTACGCGTCAACAAACAAACAAATAGGACAAAACAAGTAAACAAACAAGTCACATGCAATTTAATCGAATTTTAGACATGTACATAAACAGAAAACATATAGAAGCTATTGAACTTTCTAGAAAATAATACAAATACATAGGTATATCTAATTGGACTATCTTGAAACAAGAAGCAATATTGAGCGATATTATAGTCGAATTACATTTAGTAATAAATCTGTTGAAGAAATGGGATTAAAATACAAGTACAAGAATTTCTTTATGAAAGAACAGAAAGAGCAAGCACAGTTCATGGATGAAGAAAAATCCAAATTGCTTAAAAAAGATAAAAGGATTGCAGAGTATATTGGACTGGAAAAAGTGGAAATAGTATATATAATCAGGCAATTACTAGAAATATATGGATGGATTAAAAGCAAAAAGGCTAGAAATTTAGAGACTGCAGATGAAGAGAACGAACTAGTAGAAATGGAAGTAGAATTGGATAGAAGAAGAAATATTAAATTAGTAGCAAAAAAGGCGGCTAAGGCAAAAATAGAAGCTAAGCATAAAGAAAGAGCAGAACTCAGAAAAATAATATTATTGGAAATGGAGTGTAGTACCACAGATTACGGAATAGGAAAAGTAGAGGAAAAAATAAGAAGATGTGAAATACAGAATGAGAGAAAAAGACCTAGAGAGGAGACAATAGAAGAAAGAATAACAGTGGATGGAGTAACATGATTAGTAGAAAAAAGTTAAATAATGATATAGTAATGGAGAAAGAAAATAAAAAAAATAGAATAGCGGTAAGAGAAGATTCAAAGATGGACGTAGAAGAAAATTTAGAACACCTTGCATCCCAGATGTCAAAATTGGTGCTTAAAGATGAAAGTAATAATGTACCACAAGAGCCATACAAGAAAGAACAGTTAAATGAAAATCACATTAGTGAACTAGAAAAAGATCAAGACTCAGAACAGAAGAATGCCATAAGTAAACGAGAAAGACAAGAGAGAAGTAAACTTTATTTTACTATCTGGGACATACCAGTAAAGTTTGATGCAAGACATATTAGAAGGTGCTTGTGTCTTTGTGGTAAAATCAGTATTATATCATGGATTAATCAAGGCGAGGCTAAGGCAGTATATTTGAGCATTGAACCAAAAAGTGATAAAAGGAAACAAGAACTCCTAAGTAGTTGGACTGTAGCTACAGAAAATAGAAAGTTAATGCGAATTACTAGGACCCCGAAGGATACATATATAACTCAGATCCAGACTCAAAATTTTAATATAACTTTATACAGAAAACCTGCACGCTCTTGGGACTAAACTTTAATAATGTGCACTTAGAGAACATTAAGAAAAAGTGCATTTATGGAGGTCATCTATATACTTGGGCCCAAATTTAAGTGTGCATTTAGAGAGGGTGTGCACTTAGGGAGGGTGCACTTAGGGAGGGTTCTCTGTACACTTAATTTTATTAAAAGCTTTATACAAAATTATCATATAAGTTCAAATTTACTATAAATTATACAATTTCAGATCTG
The DNA here is from genome assembly GCA_003550325.1 of Gigaspora rosea. Lineage (NCBI taxonomy): Eukaryota > Fungi > Glomeromycota > Glomeromycetes > Diversisporales > Gigasporaceae > Gigaspora > Gigaspora rosea. Next base: position 163,348 of record QKWP01000812.1, read on the forward strand.
AGTACCAGTATGATCATGTTAACCACCAAAGCCAAAAACATAATTACACAAAAAAAAGTGACGAAGAGAAAATCAGAAACCTATCTAGAAAAAGAAGGGCGGTAGTTAACCGTGTTCAAATTCAACAACAAAATTTTTAGTTCCGAAAATAAGCTACCCATACGATCGATGAAAGTTGCTACATAGTAAAGTCTAAATTTTACTAAGCAAATCGATTAAAGTCGCATAAGTAACATTGTTCAGCAGATTAAAATACGCGTACCCTGAAAATTTCATACAAATCGGAGAACTTTTTATTATTTGACTTTTAATTTTTACGTTCAACGGTTTTTTTTTTTTAAAAAAAAACCGTTGAACGTAAAAATTAAAAGTCAAATAATAAAAAGTTCTCTGATTTGTATGAAATTTTCAGGGTACGCGTATTTTGATCTGCTGAACAATGTTACTTATGCGACTTTAATCGATTTGCTTAGTAAAATTTAGACTTTACTATGTAGCGACTATAATCGATTGACCAAAAATCGCTTTATAAGTTACTCTCGATTTTTTTCTGCATATTTATTTATTGTTTATAACATATTTATTTATCGTCTACAGCATATTTATTTATTGTCTACAGCATATTTATTTATTTATTTTACTTATTAAAGTTTTGTATTCAAAAATAAGCTACCCCTTTATTGTGCTTTAAATTACTTAAAATAGTAAATAAGCTACCCACGGTTTTTTTTTGTTAAAAATCGGCAAAAAAAGGTAGCTGCAACATACGGTATATATTGATTTATATCTACTTAAAAATTTTCCTGATGTATATATAGTATCATTATACAAAAAAAGATTGTACTTGTTATAAAGATCGTCTTTGTTATACAAATAAACATCTAACTTTTCAAAAAATTACCAGTTGGTTATACAAATTTAAACATATGATATATGGAAAAATTATATATAAGTCTATACAAAGCCAGATCTCAGTATTATATGTATCCTTCGGGGTCCTGAATTACTGCTGGATATTGCAACAGAGAGGGATTACTTAAATGAAATTGTTATAGAGCAAAAGTGAGAAATGTACCCAAAACAGCGCCAGAAGCATTGTTGTTAAGGCAAATGAGAAAGCATAGGGCTAAATCAGTATTTATACCAAATAATAGAAATGGCAATCCAAGAAGTTTAGCATATCTGTATTTTAAACATAAAGAAGATATGGAGAAAGCAAGGAGAATGAATATCTTCTACTATTATACACAATTGTTTTGGATCTGAGATTATAGAAAAGGTGAAATGCTAAACCAAGATCAGAAGGCAAATAGAGTATCGATTGAAAAAGAAGAGTACAGAAATTTAGCAAATAATTGTTATAGAAAAAGAAGACGGAATGATGAATGGAACTTGAGGAAGTCAGAAGACAGAAGCAGAAGAGTCTTATATAACAATACTTACTGGCAATATCAGAGAGAACAGTACCGAACAGAGAAATTAGAAGACAAAGTTAATGGGAAAAAAAAGAAAGCAGATAAAGGAAAAAGTAAGATTGAGGATCGAAATATAAAGGTGGATGAGGAAGATAACTTAGAAAGTATGCTAGAAAGCTTAAAAGAGAAAATTAGAACAATTGAGCAAAGGTTTGCTCAACACTCCTGAAAGTAGCCGTGGGCGTCATAAAGAAGAAAGAAGCCATTACAATGGGCTCTGGTTATAAAATGGCTTCAAACAATAAACAAAAAACAGAGCAGTTTAAGAAAGAGGAAAATCAGGAAGAGGAATATAGCCAGCTGAAAATAGGAACACACAATATTAATGGAATTAAGTTAAATGAGCAAAAATTAATAGATTTGGCAGAATATGAAAAAAAAAGAAGGGTTGGATATAATTGGGATTATAGAGACGAATTTGATGGAAAAAGAGGGTAAATGGATTAGAATTGAAGAAACTGGCTATAGAAGTTTTTGGGCATCAAAGGATAAGAAAAAAAGAAAAGGATCCAGAGTAGGGGTATTAATGCAGAAAAAATAGGAAAAGCACGTTGGCAAAGTAGTAAGTCATAGCCCATATTTGTTGCAAGTTGTTCTTCTGTTCAAAAGAGTAGTATTGCAAATTTGGGTAGTATATTTTCCTCCAACTGATAAAGAAATTGTAAAGAGGACACAAAAAAGTTTAGTAGCAGGAATTTGCAAGAAAAAAAGAATTAACATATATAACATGGTAATAGGAGACTTTAATACAGTAGAAAAATTAAGCTTAGATATCAACAATGCTGAGCGGAAAGTACAGAGACCAGGAAAGAGTTGTCTAACATGGCTGAAGAATATAGGTTTTGTAGATATGTTTAGATGTATTAATCCAGACAAAAAAGCTTTTACGTGGAAAAAAAGAGACTCAGCATCAAGAATTGATTTTATCTGGGTAGATGAGGACTTAGGAGCATTGATACAGAATAGTGAAATTGAAGATATAGATGAAGTAACAGAGAGTGACTATAGTCTAGTATGGTGTATGCTTGAAACTAATAGAATCTTGACATATAGCAAAGTAAGGAAAGACAATAAGCTTTGCCATACAAGAAAAATTTTTCTGTATCATAAAGCCACAAGGGAGAATTGAGAAGATTATAAAAGTTGTTTGAACCACAAACTGAAAAATGATGGGAAAAAAGAAAGGGTAACAGAAAATCAGTTGGAAGAAGCAGTTAATGCTGAATGGGATGACATTAGTGCAGCAATAGTGCAGGCCGCTAATAAGAACATACCATATATAAAAGTTAGAAAAACGGATGCGCATTTCAAAAAAGCTATGCCAAAGCTTGAAATATACAAAGAAATTAGTTTTTTATACCAAATTATTAAAAAATTCAAGAGGTCAGCAGTCGATGAGATTGAATCAGAGCTTCAAAGTGAATATAATAGTCAAATCTTTCTGTTAAATATGAAGTATAAAACAGAAATACCATTAATAAAACATAATTGGAGCTTAATAAACGTCAAGGAGTACAAGTATTGGCTTAAGATCTTAAAAAAGAAAGCTAAACTGGAGCAACGAAAAAGGAAGGAGAAATAAATTCATCAAAAGATAGAAGATAAATTCAGTTTAATGAGTAGAGATAAGAGAAGAATGTTTTAGAGTATATTAGAGAAGCCATTTAACAAGATCACAATAAACAGAGTTCTAATGAATGAAGATTCTAGTATACAGAACTCAAAGTTAGTAACGGAACATGAAGACGTTAAAAAGCAGTAACAAAGCACTTTGAAGAACAATTTAGGAAAAGGTGACATGGTTTTAATAATTTGTGTAAAGCGTGGCAAAAGGAGTATAAGCCAAAGAGTTGGATAGATGAAAGGTGGTATGAGGATATTATGAAGGAAATTACGGTTGAAGAATGGTTCATAGCAGTAGGAAAAACACAAAATGATACTGCTTCAGAAATTTCGAATATTGGATACATACTCCTTAAAAAAGTTAGCCTTAGTATAGTCCAAAGATTTGTAAAATTCTTGAACAAGATATTAAGGGTAGGCAAATTACCAAAAAAATGGAAACTTGGTCAGTTGTATTTAATACCCAAGGGAGCAGATTGGGAATGCAACCTAAGCAAAACGAGGCACATTTTATTATTAGAAATATTCTGAAAAGTATTTACAAAGATCTTGCAACAAAGACTAGACAAAGTAATTAAAGAAAAGTGTATCCTACATGGAAATAATTTTGCAGGCCTCTCAGGAGAAAGCACGTCAACCCCAATTCATGTACTCAATAATGTTATAGAAGAGGCAAAAGAGAAGCAGAAAGATCTTTGGGTCCTGTTCCAGGATATGAAAAAAGCTTTTGATTCTGTTAGTATGACAGCTTTGGAGTTGTCAATGAAAAGAATAAAGTTTCTAAAAGAGTTGACCTATTTGTTATTGGATCTATATAAAGATAGACAGATAAGAGTAATAACGGATGTAGGAATAACTAATTCATTTGTTGCTGGAGATGGTATTGACCAGGGAGAGGTTATATCGCCTCTTTAATGGCGGGTATTCTATAATCCATTGCTTTGTCGGATACAAGAAGCAAAGTTAGGATATACTATGTCATTAAAATGGCTAGAGGATGCAAGCCAAAATAAGTTCAAAGAAGAGAAAATTGAAATAGGGGTACTCGCTTTTGCAGATGATACAACATTTGTATTAGATGAACAAGAAAAGATACAAGCAATAGTTAATATAGCTAGCGAATTCTATGATATTAATGATATAGAAATTAATACGAATTAGACAGAATTGGTAGTGTTTAAAGGAAATCGCACAAAGAAAAAGAGGAAACAAGAGGTGGTAGAAATAGGAAAAAGTAGAGAAAACTATATGCAAAAGATTCAAAAAAAATGACCAGGTTTCTAGGAGTATGGGTATCAACTAAAAATCAAGAAAAAGCAGACAAAGCAAAAGTGAAAAATGAAGTAAAACGAATAGCAGGAATATTAAAGTACAAGAAAGTATTGATAAGTCAGATAATCTATATCAACAATATGGTGATCATTCCATTGTTAGAATATAGATTAATGATATCATGTCTAAGTTTGGCTCAATGTAACAAGATTCATCAACCAGTTTTGCAACTAGTTAAATGGAAATTAGGGCTACCTTCCACAGCTGCTAATATAATACCGAAGCATCCAGACATGTTAATTTCAAAAGTCTGTGGCAAAGATCGGTTGAACATCATATATTGGAGCTAGTAATAAGGATGAATACAAGAGGTCTTTTAGGAGAAACTACTATAATGCGATTAAAACAAGGACAGTTACAGTTAGGAGAAATAGATCCTATTATAATAAACAAAAACTTGTTACTAAAAAAGAACATAAAAATAAAGAATCTTGTGTTGCAAATACTACAACAGGCAGTAAGATTAGGTTTCGAGTTTGAGACTGATCTTGTTACACAAAGTTGGAAAATTAATCTGATGCGTCTGAAGAACTGCAAGAATATAAACACGATATTAAGCAGTGAAGGGGTAAGATATGAGCAAGCTAGTATGAGAAAGTATGGAATTTGGATCATATTACAACTCCTGCTAAGTGATAGTGAAACAATGATAACATGGCAGCAACTAAAAGTAGTGAAGAATATAGAGCTCCGTGGAAGAAAAGCTGAATGGTTCAAAATCTTAAAAGAAAAGCTAATTGAAGACTCAGAGTCAAGAAAGGTGTGGAATAAATATAAAATTGAAGAGAATAACCCAAATATACTAGTTAGAAATGCAAGTAAGCTTGGTAGAAACCAGCAGAAAAAAAAGTGGGTAGTTTGGTCTTCAAAAGAAAATAAAGAAACAAGGTTGGGTAAAATTCACAAGAAAGGAAAAGTTTGGGCAGAGGTTGAAGTATCAGAACTGGGTAAGGTACCAGATGAAAATGGTAACTATAGGAGCAAACAATTAGAGAGCAGTAGCGAAAGGCTACATATACCATGTAAAGCATTAGGGGATGTGATGAATATTATAGGCAAAGACAAAGTTAATGCAAATAAGCTAGAATGTTTAGAGGTAGTTAGATGGAAATTAGAAAAAAGTGATATAGTAGAGAATAGAGAAGTAAAGAGAATTAAAAAACATGAGTATTGTGAAATTGCGGTTAAAAGCTAGGAAAATCATTTAATAGAATTAATAGTTAGTGATAAATATTATAGAAATAAATTAGTTAAATACTTAATAGAAAATATAGAATTAGAAAATAAGAGTTTTACTTTTTATATGGATGGCTCACTAGGGAAAGAACAGAGTACTGGCTCCAAGATGTAGGATGTGGTATAATTCAAGTAGATGAAGAAGGACAGGTAATAAGACAGTTTGCACTAGCAGCAAGGCAGTGGTTCTCATCTACGAGAGCAGAGTTGGTTGCTATACTTGTAGCATTACTAGTGGTGCCAAAAGAAAAGGAAGTAAAAATTGTCATGAACAGTAAAGGTGCAATTATGGCAATAGAAAAAGGCCTAAATAAAAAAATGGAAAGAGAGTGGCTAAAGACAAAAAACAGAGGCCTAGTAGCAACTTTAGTAGAAGTAGTTCGAACAAAAGATCTACAGTTGAGACTAGTTAAGACAAAGGGGCACTCTGAAAACAACCTAAATATACTTGCCGATTACGAAGCCAAGAAAGGGTTAGTAAGTGCACATGCACTTGTAATGTCGAGTATGAGTATCCCAGGGCACAACTATAAAGTGGGATGGAATGGTATAGCTATTGAAAAACCACTTCACTCTTTTATAAAAATGTTAACAAATGTAATGATTAAGGCAGAATGGACATTTATTTGGGGTTCCAAAGACAAGACACATTAGGAACAAAAAAATAAGCAGTATTGGCCTATTTTCCGTGAAATGATGAAAAGTGGAACGAAGTTTAAGGATTACACGATTCGTTCGAATACTTGTCAGCTTTTTGAGTTAAGATATATTAGCAAGCAGCTTCTGGTCCTGGTAAACTTGCAACAAAGGAAGCCTGATATATATAAAGAAGCGAAGTGTATAAGGGAGCTTTCAGAAATCAGCTGATTTCTGGGTGGGTGGGTGGGTCAGCTGAAGTATCAGGTGTAATTCCGGCCAAAATTTCATAATTCCGGCCAAAGTTGCAAAATTATTTTTGACCAAAATTATGAATTTATTAATAATATTTGATAATCAATAACTTTTGATCTACTGGACCAAATTTGATGATTTAACTACCAAAATGATCCTCTCAATGAGAAGGTTCTATTAAGCCCAAAATTGTTAAAATTCAATCACAGAATTCTGTGATCAGAATAGATTTGTGTACTATAAAAGTTCTATAATTTATTAAATAATTATAACCCATTTATAGCAACACAAATTTATTTCGATCTTAGGATCCTGT
>QKWP01000812.1:170849-188968 GCA_003550325.1 Gigaspora rosea
CTATAAATGGGTTATAATTATTTAATAAATTATAGAACTTTTATAGTAACACAAATCTATTCTGATCACAGGATCCTGTGATTGGATTTTAACGATTTTGGGCTTGCTAGAATCCTCTCATTGAGAGGATCATTTTGGTAGTTAAATCATCAAATTTGGTCCAGTAGATCAAAAGTAATTTACTATTAAATGTTATATTTAACTTTTTAATAATCGTAAAATCTGATTGGCTAATTGGGGCATCAGGTGTGGGTCGGTGGGAGTAGGTTCATAGTAAACAAAAATCAGCTGATTTCTGGAAGCTCCCTAAGATGCAATAAAGAAGAAGAGACTGTTGAACACCTGGTTAGATGTGAGTATACATGAGGACGAAAGTATTTCAGATTCTAAAACCCGAAATTAAAATTTGAAGACGAAATTGTTTTTGACCTATTTTACTTGAAAGGCAAAATTATTTGATACTTTTTTTGAATAGACGAAATTATAAGGAACATATTTATATAAATTTTATTTGCTCTTCCTTATAAAAAATTTTAATTTTCTCTAATGAAGACGAAATAGGCCTTTTCAAAAATCAATTTCGGTGGCATCACTAGGTGTGAGGTAGTGTAAATCACATGAGAGAAATCGAAGAGCTAGCAGCTGAGAAGGCATATCAAGAATTGGAAAAGAAAATTGATGATAACTTCATAGTACCCAAGTTCTTGCAAGAACATTGGAAAGGCGGTATTACAGAAGAACAAGAAAGAAGAGGAAGACTGATCCGAGGACTAGTTACAATAGAAGATTGGTCAAATCTAAGACGGCTTTTTTCGTCAGAGAGAACAGCGAGAAAGTTCTTCGTATACTACTGGAAATATTGGATAGAATTGGTGCATGATAAAGTTTGGAAAGTAAGGTGCGAAAAGGTAAAGGATTGGGAAAAAGAGCAAGACCTCTGTTTGAACACAAGTACGACGAAAGAAAGTGGAAAAAAGCAAAAGTGAAAACGAAAAAAAAAAGATACAGTAAGAAGAAAAGAAGATAAAGACGAGAATACAGAAAAAGCAGAAAATGATTGGGATAGAATTTTTGATATAAGCAAAGAGGTGGTTACATGCTGGATCCTGAATGGATGGCAAGAGAAGTGGTGGAGAAACTGAGGAAGCAGTTCTAACTGGCTGTAGAAACCATTCAAGGATACATTATGGACTTTATACAAAAGCCATAATGTGAGGCAAAATTCTACTATAGCAGGTCGCACATAGGTACTCATAGAGCAACCGGGTGAGTTGTCATTTGTAGTATAGGAAAGTAAAACTCTCAATTATGTAAAACATATATTTTTCAAGTATAATTCCTAATAAAAATGATGGCATGATTGCCGAAAAAAAAAAATATATATATATATAATAAAGTATGTAATATTAATTAAAAATATATAAGGGTGTGGCGACTTAGAGAAGTTGCCAGGTTGTCACCCCCCAAGCGGCAGGTCAAAAGTTTGAATCCCACTGGAGACGTTTTGAAAAAATAGACCTGTGTTATGGTAACTGTGGCTCAAGATCGGTTGAGTAGAAATGCTTGTAATCTTGGTTTCACCATCTTGAATGGAAGCTTTTGAGCAAATTGGTGTATCGTTACACTATCAAATCCAGGAAACCGGAAAAACAGAAACCCCTTGGCAAGACCCGAGTAAGGAGGTAGATGGATAGCTACGACGGTACTACAGGATAAGGTGGTTGCCGGGCCAGAAAACGATCCTTATGAGGGCTGTAGTAGACGACATGAGTGGCCGAAGCGTCGGTCGTCAAAAGAAAACCGTATGATTAATTGGGTGGGACATGTATCGTATTGGTAAATCTATGCCAGTATGGTGGCGTAGTGCGGCAAGTCGGACTTGGAGATTCACCAAAAGTAGGTGTTATACTGGGTTAAGGTCAGAAGTTAAGTATTAGAGATATTTAGGTGTAGTTAGATAATCAGAGGGTTTAAATAGGCAACCCCCTAGTTGGGTTGCAGGTATGGCAGCTAGTGTGGAACCTTAGGGTGGACCACTTAAATTAGACATCCAAAAAATGTACGTGTGGCTAGTTGTATTCTCGTTCCTAACTGTAAATCTATCAATATTCTAATAAAAACTTCCTGGCGGGACTGCCAAAGTTAAAAAAAAAATAAAAAAAAATAATTAAAAATATATATTTAATAAATGTAAAATATAGAATAATAATAAATAAAAAAATAATAATTTTATAATAAATTGCGAAACCGTGCGAAATATTGCGAAATTCTATAAAAAAGCATGATTATGTGAATATGTATATCATTTATTTATTTTTTAAAAAATTTTGAAAATTTGCAAAAATTTGCAAAATGTTGCAAAACAATGCGAAAACATTACAAAATATGCGAAAATATTACTCCTGCGATTCTGCAACCCCCAAAGGGGCATTTTTTTATTTCGCATTGTATCATAAAATTTTCGAAATATTACGGCAATAACTTACGTAAGATTATGTATATATCTGCTATAGCGTAAACTTGCGTAACTATTACCCCTACGTAATACTCTGAACTAATCGTAAGATTTTCGCAAGTTTACGCTCGCGTAAAAACTTGCGGAGGTTTACGCATATTTTTTTTTGCTGATGTTGTTGGTGTTGTTATTTCAGAATCACCTTGAAGTAAACTCTATATTGCCATAAACATTGTTAAGGTGAATTTTTTTGCTTGTTTTTTTTAAGTTTCTTTCTTTTTTCAGTAATTGCATCATTGGTGCATTATTTCGAAATTACTGCAAAGTAAATTCTTTATTCCTTTTTGAAGCTGCTGCCATTAGGATCATTTTAAATCAAAACTATATGTGGTATCATATAAAAATCTATTATCAATTTTTTTTTTTGAATTGCGATCGATAGGTAATAATTTTTTAATACTGTAATAATTAATACAAATTTTTAAATAGATGTACAACCTCAACAGTTCAATAGTTTTTAGATAAATTTTCGCAAAGACTAATATTTCATCTCTACAAACAAAGCTATAGAATTATTTCGTTTATTTAAGCATGAAAAAACTGTAATATGCTATGTATTTTTTTTCTTAAAGTAGCAAAAAGAAAGGACTTAATTTAGTTTCGTTTTTAAACAAATGACTCTATAGCTTTGTTTGTAGGACGTAATATTAGTTTTTGCAAAGTTTTATCCAAAACTATCAAACTGTTAGAGCTGTACATTTGTTTGAAATTTGTATTAATTATTATTTATTGATCAAAAAATTTTTTATAAATTTTATTATATAACCACTTATAGTTTTGATTTACATAGTATACCACGCACTCTAATGTAAAATGTACTTAAAATATTACATAGTTTTCAAAATTCATTGGATTTTTTTAAATAGGGTACGTTAAAATTCATTGTATATTTGCTTTATTAATATATATATTTATATTTATATTTATAAGTTTAAAGATCTTATACAATCAGAAAGTAATACTCTTAAAGTATATGGATTAACTTAGAAAAGTGCAACAAATGAGTATCATATCCGCTAATTTCTGGAATTACTAATTTTTTTGACGCACTCTAAAATTGATCTACAATGTGCGTTAGCTCTTTTGATACTAAATAAATACAGAATATAAATAAGTTATACAACATGTACAATTTTGTAGTACAATATCTGGTACCCGGGTGACCTAAATTCTTTTTTTTTTTTATTGTTATTAGTTATTTTCCCCATACTATCCAAATAATCTTTTAATTAACCATTCTCAAATTTTTGAAGTTTACTCAAACATTATCTTTAAATAGTGTTTGTGATAATGCTCATTTAATGAATAAAGATTATTTGGTACTTGAGCAGAGATAATGTTAGTTCAGAATTTACTAGTTTTAGGTCTTTGTCGATATTGGGTTGTAAATAAAGAAATTATCAATAGAGTAGTTGAATTTGTCGCTATATGAGTAAAAGACTGAGACGATAGGCATTTGCATTTTTTTTTTGCTTTTTTATATTTTTATATATTCTTAAGAAATTACAACTTTTTTATACCAAACTAATATGAAATTTGAAGTTTTTAGTTCAGAATCGTTTTAAGATCACAAGCCTGTAGTAGATTTTAGTAATTTAATAAGCATTACACAAAAGTCTATTGCTAAGACTCACATACGTTTTCTTAAAAAAATTGGTTTTCAAGAAAATAATATTATTCGTATTTCCAATACTCCACCAAAACGCCAAGAGAAAGTAGGACCCTAAAGAACTCTGATACAATTTAGATCTGAGTTTGTATAATTTAGTAGTATTTTAGCTAAATAGATATATAAAATAGAGCAAAATTTAAAATTTTACTATATAAAAATGCAATGTTTGATGAATTTCTATGCAAAATTTTCTTTTTTAGAATCATCTGAGTTGTATCAGAGTTCTTTGGGGTCCTGAGAGAGTCAAACGGAATCAAAAAAAAAGAATGTCTTGCAAAAGATATTCGCGAGACACAAAACAAGCTACAAAAAAACAAAATAAACAAGCAAAAATTACTTGAAAAACAACAGCCAAGATCACGTAACAAATCCAGGATGAAATCATTTATCAAACATGCCGTACACCTATTTTTGATGGTTTAACAATATATAGCAATCGACTATTCACTCTGGCAATACAAATTCATTTTTGAAATTTCAAAATATCAATCACAAACCTATACTTGTTATAAATTTTATTAATTCTGTGATATCAGTTGAGAATAATACTATATTTGATTTTGTTTTCTGTATTGAAAGTGAAGAAGAAGAACAATATTTATCCAAGCTCTTGATTATGATAATATGAATAATAGAGCAAAGAGGGAGCAGAGAAACGACAAACAATCTTCCAATCTGAAACACAACTCATAGATCCAAAAGAAGAAGTTCCAGGACGCGAAGTTCTGGTGAGTTAATATTAATTAGCTTTACCGATTTGCAATCCATAAAGTATATTTACAATTTTTTTATTTTAAATTAAATACTATAGTATATGGTAAAGAGCTTTTCACCTTAATGGCGGATGGCAAGATTTCAGTTCTGGTTGAAAAATGCATAGCTGAAATAGAAAAGAGAGGTTTGTACATATTATTATTTGTATTATAAAATATAATGATCTTGTTATTATTTATATTTAGGCCTTGAAGAAGTTGGCATATATCGTGTTACTGAAATAGCAGGTTTTGTAAATAAACTCTATAGAGATATTTTATTATTTTCACATCCCGGGCCCAATCTCTACTTATATATATTATCAGTGCGTAATAGATTAGACCTTTTTTATTGTATAATTTTTTAAAATTATCAACAAATCATTGTAATAAATTTAAAATTTTATACAAATCAGAATTGATATAATATGAAAAGTGTTTATAAATAAATATAAACAATTAAAAAATATATACATTAATTGTAAATATTTTAAAAACAATATTGATTTAAAATAGTAATATTTGGATTGGGTCACAATATATGATAAAAGTATTTTGGAACATCATATAGGTAGACTGGATGGAATTTTGATCTTTCAAATGATCTTTTTTGGATCTTGTCTTGGCAAATTTTAAAAATTGAATGACTGTCATGTTCATTCTTTTCAAACTCAATCTCATATGACCAAAAAGCATACTCACCTCAATTTTTATTCTTTTGATTCCAAATTCGCTTTAACAATAATTAGCTTGAAACATTCCACTATAGTTTTCTATCTCCGTAGAATTTTTTTCTCATTTAGACTGTTGAATAAAATAAACATACAATAGTAAGTCAATTATTAATTAGTGCATTTTTGGAATATTATAATACCTATTTAGCTAAGACAAAAAGTTCTTTGGTGGCACCCATATTATATAGTACTGTAAAATCTTCTACAGAATTTTTGTCATTCAAACCGTTATCTAAAGGATCATTCTTAAATCTTTATTTTGTTAAAACAATTTAAGAAATTAAAACTTGTACTAATATTTGGGGAATTTTGTCCCTTTTATTATTAATTAATAAATATACAGTATTAAAATAAAATCAGATTATAATGAAATATGTATAGTATAGTAGTATAAAAAAATTAACAAGCTATTGAAAAATAATTTTTTTTGGTCGTATTTTTAAGATTAGGGGTTTTAGAAAGTTAAATATGCACATTTTATTTAAATATGATCCTGCAACAATAAATAATAAGTTTAAAGTATTATTCTGCTTAAAACTTGATTAAAACCCTGTTGAGCAATTAAAAAAAAACTTAAATTTGGTGGCACAAAATGTTATCATGGTACTACAACAAGCAATTGATAGCACAAAACATTACCATGATACTATTCTAAGTGATTTTTGTCCAAAAATGTGTACCAAACTTTACTATGGCACTATACCAAGCGATTTCATATAAAAATACATCATAAAATTCAGTGGTTTTTGTAGAGTACTTCGTGTAAAATACTTTGCATGGAGTACCGTGATTTGTAGATAATTAAATCATCGTGCTTTCTCAACTAGACTTTAAAAAAAATATCTTCTGAAAATAAATAACCTAAAAATAATTCTTTTTCGCTAAAACAGAATCACACTATATATACATATCATATTATTAATGAAGAATATTATTCATCAAAAGATATAATATGTTATACCTTAACTTACACAAGAAATAAAACTTAGTATAAAGTTTCGGATAATTATATAGTTGAAACAAGTTGAGGAAAAGATTATATAGTTGAATGCAAAATTAAATATCAATCAAATAAACCAGTTTTTAGAATTAAATTCAAAGAAAATTTCCAACAATATATTATAAAATCAAATGAATCCCCGTTTAAAGTTGCAAATAATTATCTAAACATTAGTATATAATACTAGGAAAATAGAAGCTATTTAGGGTCCGAAGAACCAAATATAAGCCAATAGGCATCAGTTGGATTGTTTTGATTGTTGTTTTTTACGTTATATCTGATCTAGCTAATCAAAATTTGTAATTTCAGACACATACACAAACAGGTCACTATGACTCTGTAATGTCCTTTGGACAATTATTTTAATAAAGCTTATATCGTATAATTTTATTTAATAAATATCTAAATATTTAATATAGAGAAAAAAAAGTTCTAATACTCATTCAAGAATTTCTGGTAGTCATGTTTTTGGTCTGAATATAATTGATATAGAACATGAACGGGAACATAAAAAAGAAAAGCGACCATATGCTTTAAAATCATTTAATCTACTCAGTGAGTCTATGAAAACAAAACGCTCACATGCATTTTCTATACAAGTAGACAAAATCTTTAAAAGTGAAGCTCTTGATTTTTACAATCAAATTGATTAGCCAGTTTTACAAGAAGTTTGGTTTAATGTTCAGAGCAAAAATTATTCTGCCATTTACTATAATAAAAAAGAGCAAAATATTGATGCATCCGTAAATGTTATTGACAAAGACTTAATCTCTTGTGACACTTAAAGAGATTTGATTGCACTTGAGGCTGGATTACCATGAGAATATAATGTTGCAAATGTTAAAAAAAAATAAATAAGGAAATGGGTAAAAATATCCCAATTTTTGTTTTAGATATTAAAAATAGTTCTTTTACAACGAATGAAACATCTCATATATTGATAAGGACTTGAAAAAGAGATGTTACAGTATATTGGAAAAATAGGATATAGGCCAATCACTAATATTTTGCTTTATATAATTCTGGATCTTGTAAAAAAGAACACTCTTAATAAAAATAATCCAATAGTTCATCTTCGTATCTCAAAAGACGGGCGGAATGTTGGCAGGAAGATTAAACACGTGATGATCACCTGTACCGTATTAGATGATATTTTAAACATTTATCAAGCTAAGTGCCACTATACGATAGTTTTATATTCTGGTGGAGAAAATTACAAAACATTACAAATGTAATGAAGCCAATGATAAATGAATTGCATATAGTAATTTTTTTATAAATTCTTTAAATAGTAGACATGGGTATTATTTTGAATTTTGGCTCAAATTCGAGCCAAAATTCAAAATAACACTTATATCTAAGCTGTTTTTCATTAATCTATAAAAAAACTTATATAAATTGTATTATTTTATAAGTTGGTAGAAAATAGTCTAGAGTTAAATGGAATACGATAGAAAATTTTTCCTTATTTTTGTAGTAGCTAGGAATTTTAAGTATAATTTTAGGTTTCAATGCACCAAATGCAAATTACTTTTGCTCCTAGTACTTGTGCACCAAAAAGGATCTTAATACCCACGCTATGGATAAAGTTTATACAATCAAAAAAAGTATGGATCAGCTTAAGAGTACAAAACCATCGCCTAGACATTGTAAAGCTCCTCTCTTACCTATGATTTCTTTAGAACATTATGTTCCCGACGAGCTTCACATAATGCTAAGAATTTGGGATCATTTATAATCATTAGTAATTCAGGACCTTGAATCAGAAAATCAATATAATGATTATATTAGAGAAATTATCTGTACGGAAATGTATTGAATTTCCATTAAGTTTAATTTTTAGCAGGATCATAGCACACATAATTGGTCTAATATGCCCTTAATAGGTGATAATAAAAAAACTATAATGCGCAATTTTAATTTTGAGATAAAATTTGATAAAGAATAGGGCACATTAATTTAGTGTTGTACATGGGACAATTTTGGACAATTTTGGGCATTTTTCAAATTAAAATTACTTGAAATTTTATTAAGATAATCTATTTTAATATTTTTACCAATAAGTCTAGCATCTAAAAAAATATATAATTATATATTTTTTAAATAACTTTATTGATTAGTTAAACATGGGACATAGACTTGGATGATTTTGGACAATCTTGGACGTTGAACATTTTACATAGTGTGAACGCGTCCCATGTACAATACTGTATTAATTAATCGTCTCTGGAGAAAGTTTTATGCTTTTTATATTGCTATGAAACAACCAGAAACCTAGACCCTAATTTATTTGCAATTCAAGCAAAAAACTGGTTAAGTTTATTTCTTACTCCCCATCAAGGTGAGCCCAATACAATTCATTTTAAAAAATTACTCCGTACATGTATAAATTAGTACATTACCTGCTTGAATTTATAAATCGCCATAGACATTTTGGGTTGGTAGCATTTTTTTGCTTACCTGTTGAAAAGAAGAACCATAACCAAGTCTCTACCTTCTTCAGAAAGACTATGAAAGATGGTGGTGATAGTGCAGAAAGGAAATCTGCTATTTTCGAAATTCTTAGCTACAAAAACCAGTCTATGCATTTTGCTCAAAAATTCACTTCAAATTTAGTTTCTAAACGTTAACATCTTCATATTAATTAGGATAAAATAGCTAATATGTAGTACGTATTACATACATATATCTTTTTTTTTTTTTTTATTTATTAATATCAAGTACAAAAATAGGATAGTAAGTTACAATTATATCAGGATGATATATAAAGAAATACTATATTTAAAATTTCTAACTAATCATCTAATGATTTATACAATAGGGCAAGCCTATCACTTGCAATCAGAGCTAACCATTAAACTGCTACAGAAAGAAGATGTGACATTTCACCTCATACTTTTCTATTTTAAACTAAAAGGTTAAATTTTTAGTTTAAGAAGGCTAGAGAAAACCAATACATATATTATTTTAATAAAGAAATATCGGTTAATCGAGTAACCAAAAGCTAGCAGCAAGTTTGTATAAAAATTTTGAATCCCAAAGCTTTGGGTGCTAAAGTTTAGACAATTGAGTAGTCATCTTTTTTTTTGGATACATAAATTAATTGACAGATAAAAAGAAAGCTCAAGAATCGATGTCATTTTTGTATCATATCTCAAATTATAGTGCTAAATAACATGAATAGAATGTTTCAACACTATCACATTTCATAGACATGCATGTCCGCGAAGTTATATAATAGTATTGAATCGGCAAATTTTTTACTAAATTTAATTGCGTACAGTAGATAACATGAATAGAATATTTCAACACTATCACATGATTTCATGCATGTTCGCAAAATTATAAAATAGTATTGAATCAGCAAATTTTTTACAAATTATCAAATTTTAATTGCATACAGTACGTACGCACTTTTATTAGAAATTAATACACCTTTCTATATTATGATTACTTCTTTCTTTTTTATCTCTCTTTATCTCTCTCAAAAGGCTTTTGGAACATATCAAGTATCTAATTAAATTATTTAATTGAACCCTATGCAGTTTAAAATATAAAGATGTTGAGTTAATTAATGACTTGTCCTATTAGCCAACATTATGTGTACAAACCTTGCTTTTAAACCTCTCAATGATACATTTAAATGTTGTATTTTGGTCCACTATCATATTCGTATTAAGAAAACTTATTGTTTAACACCGAATTTACTAAAGGTGCACAAGAATCAAGAATTAAAAGAAAATTCAAATTGTTAGACGATCTAATCTATGCATTATTGACTTTCTCTGAACACGTTTGAAAAGTTTTTAAGGCATAGTTTTTCTATTAAATATGCAAAATGGTAATAATTTCGTTCTATCAGTTATATATTTAAATAACAATTTTTTCATGACCTGAGGATGAATGCTAATAGTAAAAGCATTATGCAATGATAAATTTTTTATTTATTTATTTTTTTTGGACCTTAAGCAGCCACACTAATACTTTATTAAGCTATTGCAATTACATTATTTTGTACCTACTAATATTACTCAATACTCAAGTTTAGCATCACCCGGCCATCCAGTCAGAACCTAAGTTCCCGGATACCTAAGTGCGACCTGCTACACTGCTTCTATCTGAAAACAGACTGCTCATCAGACTACTTAAAATACTATAAAATGAAGCTTCTTCCTTTTATAACAAGTACAAAATGTCTTCCAATCTTCTTTCCTTTCAATAAATATAAAATAATATTTTAAGCCTTTGCCTTAGGGAGCTTCCAGAAATCAGCTGATTTTTGTTTACTATAAGCCCACCTCACCCCTACTCCACCCATTTTACTTATTTGCGCAAGTAATACAAACCAAAAAAGAGAATCTGATTTTGTAAATAAACTAAGTGCGCAAGATAAAAATTTAGGATTAGGACCTTAACGTTAGAGACTATAGGTTAGAATAATGCTTGATATAAGTAAAATTTCATTCCTGTCATTTTTAATTAGTGCACCAAGATCGATTTAAACATTAGTTTTTGCGTATTTTCACTTTTTTCTTCTTTTACGTATGTTCGAATTTTTCGTCGGGCTGATCCGGAATAGTCAAAATTTGCACTCTTCGATTGGCTATTTTCTCTCCAGGAGCTTGTATTACCTGCGCAAATAAGTGGATACCTACCTCACCTACCCACACCTGATACCCAATTAGCCAATCAGATTTTACGATTATTAAAAAGTTAAATATAATATTTAATGATAAATAACTTTTGATCTACTGGACCAAATTTGATAATTTAACTACCAAAATGATCCTCTCAATGAGAGGATTCTAAAAAGACAAAAATCGTTAAAATCTAATTACAGGATCCTGTGATCAGAATAGATTTGTGTTGCTATAAAAGTTATATAATTATTAAATAATTATAACCTATTTATAGTAACACAAATTTATTTCGATCACAGGATCCTGTAATTGGATTTTAACGATTTTGGGCTTGTTAGAATCTTCTCATTGAGAGAATCATTTTGGTAATAAAATCATATTGGCCTAGTAAATCAGAAGTTATTAACAATTAAAAATTAATTTTTAATTGTTAATAACTTCTGATCTACTGGGCCAATTTGATTATTTTACTACGAAAATGATCCTCTCAATGAGAGGATTCTAACAAGCCCAAAATCGTTAAAATCTAATTACAGGATCCTGTGATCAGAATAGATTTGTGTTGCTATAAAAGTTATATAATTATTAAATAATTATAACTCATTTATAGCAACACAAATTTATTTCGATCACAGGATCCTGTAATTGGATTTTAACGATTTTGGGCTTGTTAGAATCTTCTCATTGAGAGAATCATTTTGGTAATAAAATCATATTGGCCTAGTAAATCAGAAGTTATTAACAATTAAAAATTAATTTTTAATTGTTAATAACTTCTGATCTGCTGGGCCAATATCAATGATTTTATTACCAAAATGATCATCACAATACGAGGATTCTAACAAGCCTAAAATCATTAAAATCCAATCACAGAATCCTAAGATCGAAATAAATTTGTGTTGCTATAAATGGGTTATAATTATTTAATAATTATAAAACTTTATAGTGACACAAATCTATTCTGATCACAGGATCCTGTAATTGGATTTTAATGATTTTGGGCTTACTAGAACCTACTCATTGAGAGGATCATTTTGGTAGTTGAATTATCAAATTTGGTCCAGTAGTTCAAAAGTTATTAATTAACAAATATTATTAATAAATCTATAATTTTGGTCAAAAAATAATTTTGCAACTTTGGCCAGAATTATGAAATTTTGGCCGGAATTACACCTGATACTTCAGCTGCCCCACTCACTTACCCAGAAATCAGCTAATTTCTGGAAGCTCTCTTACTAAACAAAAGTGGGATTCAAAAATAATTTTGTTTGCAAAAATTCTGTATCTAAAATAAACTACTATATTTCTAAAAAAAAGTAAAATAAAATGTTCATTATTATTCTAATTTAGAATAATTTCAAAACCAGTTATGATATCCAAAAAGAAGAGTTTGTGAATAATTTTTATAAGGGTAAGAAAAGTATTAATTTGTTTAAACAAGAAGTTTAGCTATAAAGCTGCAAAGCTTAACTATAAGTGTTCATGTTTTAAGTGAAAAATAATTGTTGTTTTTCATTAAAAGAGCAAAAATTAACTTTACTATTCCATTCCATTGTTTGTAAAGTTGTTGTTTCTTATATTGTTGCTTTTGTTTTGAGAATCTTTTATGTTGCCTCTTTTTCAAAAATAATATCCTTTGGATATTCTGTTCCTAAAGAAGAACACCATAATGGAAATAATCTCCAACTGTTTTTGAATGATTTCTGCCAGAAGGCACCAAATGTTACAGTACTAGAAGCCTTCTTTAATTTTGATAAAGTAATAATCACACAGCTCTTAAAATCCTTTTTTCTTGGCGTAAAGTGGTATACAAGAGAGAAGTATAGTTTTCCTTAAGTCTGTAAAAAACTATACACTTTTCTAAGGCAGTTTGGTAAGGTATCAATAGATAATAGATGGTTTTTTATTTAACAAGAGGGCTATTCCAAGATGTTTGTTCCTTAGAAATTCCAAGAGTTTATTAATAATAATAGATGAGGGTAGATAAATATAAAGGAATTATAAAATACAACATTTGGGTCTATCTAAAACTAAGGAAAATAAAGACGGTTTCCCTTAAACTGTCTAGCAGGCAAATTTGCCTGCTTATTTTATTTTTTAAAAGTTTTTTTAAGTTTTCTTAAAATTTTTTTAAGCTTGACTCCTCTATTTATTGAATAAAATTAAAGATATTCTTTTTATAAAATAACATATTTAAAATTTTTTTTTTCGTTTTATAACCAAGACCAGGCTCTTTATTCTTTATTGGTTAATATTATTAATACATTCAGGGAAGATAATATATAGTTTTTAACTAAGGGAATGAAAAAACTCGGGCTTCACTATTGCCTCCCGCTACTTTAGATCTTTACCCGTGGCCTAAAGTTAGCTATTAGGTTATTTCACAACAACCGACAGACTTCGAAATAAAAATTTTAACATAAAACCCTAACCAACAATGGCCCAGGTCCCATTATGTTAAACGAAAAAAAAAAGTAGTCTAAATGACCCGACTACTAAACCTAAAATACTCGGGAACTTTCTAAAGTGTTTCTCCTAAGACCTCAACTGACAGTCCATGTGATTTGTTTCCAAGCCACTTGTGACGATCAAATCCAACTTCATGAATGCCTTCCTGATTTGGACGGAGTAAACACTGCCGATCTTTTGGAGAGGGTACGGCAAAATACCCATTTTTCTGAAAATTCTTCGAAAAAAAAAAATCGACAGCACCAGTTCTTCACTTGTAATAGAAAAAGGAGTATTGTCCTTCCTGTGTAAGTCCAATATCCGACAGGGAACCAACCGGAGTCTTCTTAGTTTGGTGAATGATAAACTCTGAGCTTGTTAGCAGGTAGTCTATGAACTTTACCTCTAAACGACAAGTGCCGGTGGTGTGGTGAGTGATAAATTCTGGGGCTACTAGCAAGATACTCAATTAACTGTATCCCTAAATAATAGCTGCCAACTGCATGTGTCTTCCAGTTTTCCTTTTGTTTTCTTTGTAACTTCACTTCAGAATTTTAGCGATTTTGTTGGTACAAGTAATCGGCGGATAGAGTTGCGGAAGATCTTTTATAACATATTTAAATTTTATTATTCTATCTTTAATTTTGATCAAGATATTACATTTTTAACAAAATTCATTTTTTAACTTTACTATTAAAATTTTAAAAAGTTTTTTAAAATTTTATATTTCCCAAAGAGAAATTTTATAGTTACTACTAAGTAAAGTCTAAATTTTGCTTAATAAATTATGAAAGTTAAAATAATTAAAGTAGTATAATTTTAAATTGCCTACAACTTTGGATTAAGTTAATAGGGGTTAAATCTTAAATTTTTATTAAGTAAAACTAAAAAAAAGAAAAAAATTTTTAAAATTAAAAGTTTTTTAAAAAATTATAAAATTTTCTTTTATAAGCAACCTCAAATTTTTTATAAATATTAAGCAGATATAACAAAGTTTTAAATAGTATATAATCATAGCTTTATTTAAAAAAAAAATTATAAAATATTTTTATTTTTAAAAAAAATAGATCAGACATGAATTTATAAAATTTAAGCAGGCAAATTTGTCTGCTTATCTGGACGGTTTAAGGGATATATCTATTGAGCTATGTGTTGCTATGTATAATTATGCATCACTATGCGTCACTATAAATCGTTATACATCACTATATATTGCTATGCATTACTATGTATCACTATGCATCATTATGCATCGCTATGCATCATTGTGTATCGTTTTGTATAATACAATTACTTTTTTTTTTTAAATGTTAAGGTGAGACCTTGCTTGTATCTTTATTAAATTTAATAGAAACTTTTTACAATACTGAAAGAAATTTTGTTCTTTTAAATCTAATGCTAAGGATGCATAATACAATTACTAAATACAGTTATTTCAATATTTTCTTATTAATTTCTAATTTTTTAACTAATTTCTACCAAAATTAATAAAGCTATTCTATAACAGTACTATAAACTCTAGAGTATTACATAGTGCTTAGCACATAGTACTCCTGGGTTATACTTTGGGTTATACTCCAGGTTACACTTTGAAGTATGCTCTGATTTATACTTTAGTATGGTATAATGTTAAGGGATACTTTGCAAGAGTATATACCACACCATTCTGAAGCACTCCATTAACACCCCTATGTCACAAGTAAGTTTGGTTATCAAATAAACAATAAATAATGTGTCATTCATCAGCAAAAATATATATGCGTAAGCTTGCGCAAGTTTTTACAGTATGTAAGAAAATCGTAAATTTATGTAAAATTTAGCGTATTACTACGTAAGTATTACGATGTATAAGAAAATCGTAAATTTACATAAAAATTTTATGTAAATTTACGATTTTCTTATGCACTGTAAAACTTGCATAGTTTTACGCTAAACCTTTTATACAAATTTACGATTTTCATATATTGTAAAAACTTGCGAAAGTTTACGCTAAATTTTTTACAATTTTTTATGAATTGTAAGAAATCATAAATTTATGCTAAATTTCTTATATAAATATTCGAACCCTTTCAAAATATTTTAGGACCAAAAAACAAGCTGGATCAATAGATCTGTAACCTGGATCGCGCATTGGACTAATTTTTTGAAATAGTTTGAAATAGTTCGATAAAGTTCAAATTCTGTACTACAAGATCAGATTAGATCTTTTGTTTATAATTAGATCTTCTATTTTGTTTTTTTTACTTTTTTGTTTTTCATTTTTTGTTTTTGTTTGTTTTTTTTTGGTTTTGTTTGTTTTTTTTGTTTTTGTTTGTTTTTTTATTTTTTTTATTTATTTTTTTTAATTATTTTATTTTATTTTTATTTTAGCACTTTACAAGAAAAACAACCAACTATTCGAAACCTTGCGCACGCCAACTACGACTTCTGCCACTTTTAAGAATGCATTCCCAGCAATTTCTAAATTTTAAAGAACACTTCTTTAGAGAAATGGCACAAGTTTTCGCAAGTGTTCGCAAATTTTTGCAAGTTTTTGCAAGTTCTTGCAAGGTTTCGCTTCATTTATTATTTTGTTTCATGGTTTTTGTTTTTGTTTTTTTAGTTTATTTAAAATTTTTTTATTAATTTATTTTATTTCGGCACTTTGCGAAAAAACAACAACTTTTCGAAACCTTGCGCATGCCAACTATGACTTCTAACACAATAGAAAACAAAGAAGCAACAATAATAACAACTATGGGGTGAGCGAAAATAAGTATATAGGGCTAGTTTTTTGTATATAGTAATAGAATTAGATGCCACGAAGTGTGAAAGTAGTTTAAAATATTTGTAATAATATAAAATAATACATAATATATAATAAAGTATGTACCATATGTGTCCGAAATTAAGCTACCTTTTTTGGCCAAAAAATTGCATGAAAAATCGTAAAGTAGCTTATTTTCAAAATATAGCATTTTTTGAAAAAATTGAAAAATGTACTAATAAAAAGTTATCCAAATGACACCAAATTTTTACTGTAGGTGTATTTTGATACGCTAAACAACTTTACTTAATTGACTTTTTGAAGTTTACTTAGTAAAAAAAAAGGTTTATATGTAGCAACTGCTAACGAATTTTTTAAGATTTTTAAAAAAAATCAGGGAGTAGCTTATTTTAGGTAGTAGCTTATTTTCGGACATATACGGTAATATTAATTAAAAATATATATTTAATAAATGTAAAATATAATATATAATAATAATAAATAAAAAAATAAAAATTTTATAAAAATTGCAAAACTGTGCAAAATATTGCGAAACTCTGTAAAAAAGCATGATTATGTGAATATAGGACCCCAGACATTTTTCATATAGGTCATAACTGATCTGCACAAATTTTAAGGTTTTTGCTACCTCTAAAATCAAGTAAATTTGCTAAAAATTCAATTATTACATGAAGTTTTTATAGTAATTTGCTAAAAACTAAATTATTATATTTAGATAGTGCTCTTAGGTTCAGGTGCTCTAAAAAAAATTTGTGCAGCATATAAAAATACATTTTACTGGCATATTTACTTTTATATTTCTTGAAAATTTAAGAAGAGATACTTAATTTTGGATTTTTTGATCAAAAAATCAAAAATTAAGCATCTTTTCTTAAATTTTCAAGAAATATAAAAGTAAATTTACTTGCGTAATGGATTCTTATGTGCTAAATAAGTTTTATTAGAGCAAAAGATTATAATCATTTAATAAAATTTTGGGTATAATATTATTTTATTAATAAAATTAAGGAATTGCTATTTGATTTTGTCACTTAAATATTTTAACTTTTAAAACCTTTTATTAATATTATCTCTATAAGTTCTTGATCAAATTTAATAAAAATTTTTTTTATTTGAATTCTATGGATTCGTACAATTAAAATAAAAAAATTTTAATCAAATTTGGTCAAGAACTCGTAAAGATATCTTTGATGAAAGTTCCTGTAAACAATTTCAATTCAGCTTCTTTGCAATATGTTTTTTTGCTTTTTCCAAATAACCCACTGTTCGGCGATGATTTACAAGAAATTTTACTATGCTAACTAAAAATAATTTTATAACAAGACTTATAGCGCATATCATGGACTAATAGAATCTCAAATTTCATGAAAAAATATTGAAAACTCATAAAGATATTAACGTTTTTGTAAATTTGAACGCATACGTTTTCGCAAGTTTTCCCCTAAATTCAAAGGCTTCTGGAGGCACTTTCTCAAAATGAAACATACAAAATACGATTGAATAAGTTGATAAAATAGATATTCAAGAGTTTATAGTTAAAATTTTATCAAAAACAGATTAATATTGATGAAGTTTTAATGATTTTTTCAAT
>QKWP01000812.1:191620-202177 GCA_003550325.1 Gigaspora rosea
ATTTATTTGTTTATTGATATACAATCACGATCAATGATCATAATACATATGCGGGGTAAGTACCAAGTTGCTATTGATACTAAAACCCGATTACATGCTACAACTACTTTTATTTATTTTTAATTATAATTGATTATCACTTTACTCTATATAGCCATTAACAACTTGTTATATCTGGATCGATCATTATAGCGCAACTTAACTTGTTACAATAATTTTTGCAAAAATGTGGGTAAATTGCTAAAAATAAAATATAACATGCATAAAATCTTTGTAATTCACCAAAATATTCAATTATGACACTTTTTAAAATTAACTTCAATTTGCTAAAATTTAAATTTGGACCTTAGATCAAATTTGAATCAATTTGCTAAAAAAAAAAAATATAACATATATCAGAGATGTCTGGGGTCCTGTGAATATGTATATTGTTTATTTATTTTTTAAAAAATTTTGAAAATTTGTGAAAATTTGCAAAATGTTGCGAAACAATGCGAAACATCACAAAATATGTAAAAATATTACTTCTGCGATCTGCAACCCCAAAGGGTCATTTTTTTATTTCGCATTGTATCATAAGATTTTTGAAATATTACAGCAATAACTTATGTAAAATTACGTATATAATTTACTGATGTACTATAGCGTAAACTTATGTAATTATTACTCCTACGTAATACTCCAAACTAATCATAAAATTTTCGCAAATTTATGCTCACGTAAAAACTTGCAGAGGTTTACGTATATTTTTTTTTGCTGATGTTAAATCTTGAAGGGCATGTGAAACCTTTTACCTAGATACATAGTTTGAAAGTAGTAGTTCTTTCATTTATTTTACATATAGCACTTTGGTAGATGTGGGCTATACAGTGTTATATAATTTTTATAGTTTAGTATAGGCTTAATAATACTTCATAGTCTATTTTTTCTTTGCTGTTTCTTTGGTTTTTCTTTTAATTTGTTTTTTTTAAATATAAAATTTTGATTAGGTACTTTTGATTTGTTCCTCACTTTTAATATTCCTCTATTTTTATTCTTCTTTATGAGAAGCTCAGAGAAGAAGTTTTTGAAGGAGTAGATTATAAAGCATAGTTGGTTTGTAACTATAGCTAACAAATTTTTTTGGCTTATACGTAAGTCAATATAGCAGGTTGCACCTGGGCACAAATTTAATTTGCAGCTAAATAAAATCAAATTCTATTAATTTTTATGTTAACATATATGGGATCTTTGTCTTGAAAATGACCTTACGGGACTATGTAGATCTTATGGATAAAAATTAAAGTTTCTAGCCACCCAGTAATCCAATTCAAATAAACTTTTTTTTATTTTGTAAAACTCACTAAGCTCTACGAAATAAAAAAAATTTATTTGAATTGGATTACTGGATAGCTAGAAATTTATATTTTTATTCATAAGATCTACATAGTCCCATAAGGTCATTTTCAAGGCAAAGACCCCATATTAGAAAAGGAATTTTTTAATAATAAATCTATTAGAGTTTGGCAAGACTACCAAAGGCCAGAAAAAAAATTTAATAAAAATTTTAAAGTAAGTATGTGTATTTTGATATTTCAAACAAGTTTACTTAATTGATTATTTATCAATTGATATAGTAAAATTTAGACTTTACTATGTAGCAACTTTCTGTAAATTTTTATTATAATAAATACTTCAATATTATTGGCTATTTTACTATATATATATGGTTGCACCCCTAAGTACATGCTCCCTAAGTGCATAGTATATAAAAAACCTCTTTAAGTGAACACTCCTTTTGGTCCCAACAATATAACAATTATAAATTTTAACCTTTCTAAATGCAAACCTCCTCTAAGTATACATTTTGTCTTTTTTTTACTATAGTCCTGAGGGCATGCACTTAGAGAGGTGCGACTGTATATAGGATATAATAAAGTGGTGACCCCTTTCCTTTTTAAAAAATTATGTAATTTTACTGCACTTTCCTTATAACCTATATAAGAGATGTTTGGGTTTTATAATCTTAGCAAGTATTAGTACTAGCATTGTTATTTTTATACAAATATGAGTCTATAAGTAAGAAAAAAGTAAAATTTTTTCTTTTTATATATTTAATAAAAGTTGTTACTGGTTCAAATTAACAAAAGTTAATTAGAACAAAAAAATAGCTATATAGAAAAATACTAGTATATAGTAATCTGGCCAACTCATGAAACATAACTATTAATCTTAATTAGGTATACAAAAAAAAAGAAAAAGAAAAAACTAAGTCTATGTAAATTAGTATATAAGACTAGATAAGTACAAATCATTAATAATTTTAATTAGTTGACTATTCAGATAATTGATTAATCACTAATAATTTTTTATTATATTTATACTCTTTTAACTATATAGAATTCTGCTATTTTGTGGTAGCTTAAAGCTCAATTTAGATTGCTTTGTGTTATGTAGTATAGAAGACCACTAGCAGACAAATTTAGCTAATAGTAAAACCTGGCACAACTATAGTAAAGCATGTCCTGTTTTAGTTTATATATTGCACTAATGTGTGCTAACAATCTCTCACAATAAAGTTTAATATAGTATCTAATATAATGGGCTAAAAACATCTAAATAATAATGCATAACATGTGCATGCAATACTTTTTAATTTGTTAAATGCCTTATTTAATCTATTCTAAAAAGAAATATTTTTTATATCAAAATTTTTGCAAAGATTTTTAATTAAAATATGAAAGTGGTTTATAAGCAAAATTAAAGCTACAAATAATTTTTAGAAGCATGCTATTTTTTTTGATTCATATTAAATCTGATCTTGTAATTTGATTAGTTGATTAGATAGATGTGTTATAACATATATGTACCAAGTTATAAAAACTTTTTAAAACTTTTTAGTAGAAAATATTAAAGTAAATTTATTCATGCCTCATGTGATGCAACTTATATGTCACTCTCCCAATTAAATTTCAAGATCAGGTATAATGTTATATAATCAAAAAATTCAAAACAAACATTTGTTTTGTCAAAAATTGTCTATAACTTAAAATTGAGTATATAAAACTACTCTTAGAATTCTAACAAAAAAAATTCCTTGCAAAATTTTACTATAAAACTCTTTTTTGATTATATACACAATCTATACTCTAGCCAAAAAAAAACAGGTTTTAATTGTTTTGATATACGTTACACCTGATTTATAAACTGCGCAGGTGTAACAACATTGTACATACAATGTATAACTTATTTCAAATTATATATAACAACCTATTATAGACTAGATTAGGTAATATTTATAGTTAAGTTAGTTAAAGTTTATAGTAAAATTGCAAAAAAAGCATTTTGGTTAGTAATACAACAGGTATTACTCTAGTAAAATTTTGAGATATTTGAAAATTCTAGAAAGAGTTCTAATATAGGTGTTATATTAACCCTTTTAGCATATAATGCAAATACAGTATAAAAATATTTAATAATATAGCTAGTTAGATTTTAAGATTAACACAGTAATATTGATTCAAAGTTAATCTCAATATTAATCTCAATATTGATTCTAATGTTGAATTAAATATTGAATTAAATATTGGACTAAATATTAAATTAAAAAAATGATAAAAAAAAACTACTAAAAAAATAATCCAAAAAATAATAAATAAGTTACAAAAAATAATAAAAAGTACTAAAAACTATCAAAAAACTATAAAATAGTATTAAAAAATAGTATCAAAAGATATAAAAATTAATAATAAAAATAAAATAACTATATAAATTTCAAATTTATCTTTATATAGCATAATAAAAAATTACTAAATTAATTAAATTAGTAAAATAATTATTACTAATTTATTTCCAAATTCTCTTGATCAAATTTATCTAAAAATTAAAAAAATTGTTAAATTAATTTTATCTGAAATAGCAAATTTAAAAGTATAATTACCAGTCTTGCTAATTTTCTCAGTAATGCTAGTTTGATCTATAGTATTGCTAACTTTATTTAAGCTTTCGATACGATCTTCAATTTTTTCATCTTGTGACAGTGCTGTAGCTGTTTTAAAAATAAACTTATCAGATAATAAAAATTCTTTTCGAATTTTATTTTGTACAGAATACATATATGAAAAATACGGATATTCTTCACAATCATATTGATTTTTAAATATTCTTGCATAACAATCGAAATTCTTGGAATTCTCATATTTTTCAAATTCGTTGTATAATTCATCAGAATTATCACTTAATTCGTCAGATTCTTTACATGAATTATTAAAATCTTCAGGTGATACATCAAGTTCTTTAAATGATTTGCACCATATTTCCGGTTCTTTGCATGAACTATCAAAATCCTCATATAATTCGTCAATCTCTTCATATGATTCCTCATAATCTTTAACAAAAAAATAAAGGTGTGATATGATTTTATTGACAACTTTAATATTTGGTCGTTCATGTGGATTTGCATCCATCAGCCAATTTGCGAATTTGATGTAAAATTCAGGTGTTTTTTTACCAAATCCTGGTCGAAGACCCTTACAAATTTTACTAGCAAGTGATTGGTCATACGAATGACCATCAAATGGCGGGTTTCCACTGGATATTTCTGCCATAATAACTCCCAAGCTGTATATGTCAGATTTTTGAGTATATTCTTTTCCATTTAAAACTTCGGGTGCTATATAAGGCAACACACCATATATATCACCATTATCTTCAGGATCTCGTGCATATCGACATGATCCAAAATCAGCTAGTTTAGTTGTAATAGCATTTCCTTTACTAATAAGTATAAAATTACCGGAATGTAAATCTTTATGCACAAAATGTGCATTGAGATGCAAATCTTTAACATTCTCCGCGATTTTATAAAGTAAACTAATTTTATCTTTCCACTTCAATGATGAAAATTTTGATGATAAATACGATCGGAGATCTCCACAGTCACCATATTCCATCACCATCATGTATTTTTTGCTGCTTGCGTAGTACGTTACCCCATAAATTTCGAGAGCGTTTGGACAGCGTGCATAGAATTCATGTGCTGTTTTTAACTTAATGGAAAGTAAATGCATGTTCAAGTTATTATTATAATAAAAATATTAGGATGTCGATATGATCATAGCATGCGAATTTAAATGAATGTGAAATGATGTATGAAATGCTTTTACCTCTTTTAATGGATTAGTTAAAGTTTTAAGTGCAACAGTGCATGGATCCGATCGTGCTTTAAGGTGTTTGTTGTTTTCATGTTTGTATATTCGAATACCGTCTAACCAAATGGCTGAATACACAGATCCAAATCCACCTTTCTTAATAAGTTCAACATCATGAAATCGTTCAAAAGGAATCCATTCAAAATAGTATCCAATGTAAGAAGAACCTTCATACATTTGTGTTTCTTGAATGAATATATCAATGCCATCATTTCCGCTAGTACAGGTCAATTTTTGAACATCACATGTTCTGCACCATTCCCAATCGGTCATAGCTTCATCACATGATTTACATTTCCCAAAATCGTCCTTCCTTCTGCTCCGCTCAAAATGGATAAAACCCCTAGTTTTTGGGTAAGCTATTCCGTTGATTATTATATGAGAGTCTCCTACTGCTTCAACACCTAATTCTCTGTTTAAATATGCAGAAGACTCATTATATCTTTCAAGCATTCTAAGAGCTTTAGCACGAATGTTTGGCGTAAATAGCTCGTTTGATTTAAAAGATAATATATTACATAGATCTTCATGATTTTCATGAAAAATTAATGCAGATATATCATTTGATTCAGTTAATTCTAGCGTAAATTGTTCATGGCAGCTTGTTGGGTAAGAAGTGCCTTTATAAGATTCTAAAAATAAAGCTTTGATTTCTTGGTATTCTGAAGTAAGTTCCAGATTCAGAATTTCCTTATCATTAAGTCCTAATGTTTCTTCTTTAGTCACTTGTGAATAAACACTACTCGGTTCGAGTTCTATCACTTTGTTAATATTAATTAATGCTTCATCATATCTTTTTAGCAAACAATAAGTTTTAGCTCGAGAGATTAATCCATTCACATTATTTTGATCAATTTCTAATGATTTGTTTAAATCTGCCAAAGATTCATCAAGCTTATTAAGTACACGGTAAATTTCACCACGAATTCTTAGGATTGATGCGAGATTAGGATGAATTTCCAATATTTTATTTAAATCTACAAGTGATTCATCATACTTCTCAAATCTATAATAGACGTATCCTCGAAATAATACTGTAGAAATATTGTTTGGTTCAATGTCCACTGCTTTGTTTAAATCAGTGAGGGCATTTATATGATCACCGATTTCACTGTAAACCTCTCCACGAGCTCTTAGAGCGGTTACATTGTTTTGTTCAATTGCTAATAATTTATTTAAATCCCTGAGTGCATCTTTATAATGAGTAAGTATGCAATAAATTTCACCTCTATTAATTAGTGCATACGGATTATTTGGTTCAATTTTTAATGAGGCAGTAAAATCTGCAAGAGATTTTTCGTAATGATGCAGCATTCGATGAGCGTGCCCTCGCAATATTAGAGCAGATGTATTATTCGGGTTAATTGATAATGCTTTAGATAAAAATAGAAGAGATTCTTCAAAATTACCGGCTTTATTATGTTTAAATCCTTGGATTTCCAGTTCAAGCGCGCTATCTGATTTGATTTTTAATGCAGTAGTTAAATCATTAATATATTCTTTTTCATGATTCAACATTCGATGTGTATTTGCCCGGGATATTAATGTATCAACACATGTTGGCATAATTTCTAAAAATTTATTAAAGCTTGCAAGTGCTTGGTCGTAACATGCCATTAAATAATATGCTTGTCCTTCAAACATTAGTGCTAGCATGTGGGATGGTTCGTTTTCCAGCACTTTATTAAAGTCTGCAAGAGATTCCTCATAATGATCTAACATATAATGGGTATGCCCCCTAAATACTAATGCTAATGCATTGTTTGGTTCGATCTCTAATGCTTTTGTAAAATCTATAAGAGACTCTTTATAGCGATTTTGTATGTAATAGGTGTCTCCTCTAGATATTAATGCCAATATATTCTTTGGTTCAATTTCTAATGCTTTTGTAAAATCTGCAAGAGATTCTTTAAAACGACTTAACATGCAATAAGTGTTTCCTCGGAATATTAATGCTAACGTATTGTTTGGCTCGATTTCTAACGCTTTTGCAAAACTCGCAAAAGATTCCTTATGCTTATTAAGATGGTTATAAAGATCTCCTTCATAAATCAACATTTGTACATTGTTTTTGTTATCGTCAATATATCTTTGAAGTGATAAGAAAATGAGAGAATCTTCAAAATGTCTTAAATGTCTGGAAATGATATATTGAATATCACCTCTAGATTGTTTATTATTTATCTTTACACCTTCAGATGACTTTTCATAAATTTCTCTCCTCTTATTGAATGCAGATATATTATTTGGTTCAATTTTTAATAAATGTTCTAAATCTGCAAGCGCTTCTTCGTATCTACCTATTTTTTCATAAACAAGTGCTCTATACTTCAAAGTAAATGTGTCACTCGGCTCAATTCTCAGTGATTCGGTCAAATCTGAAAGCGACTCTTCATATCTATTCATTTTTAAATAAATCACTCCTCGATTTGCTAATGCATGTGAATCACTCGGCTCTATTATTAGTGATTTATTTAGATCAACAAGTGCATCTTCATATTTGTGCATCAAACGAGAAATTTCTGCACGATTTACTAGCGCATAAGTATCATTTGGATCGATTTCCAATGCCTTTGAAAAATCTAAATATGATTCTTCACGCATACCCATCTCATTTAAAGTCATTCCACGATTTATTAAGGCAAAAGTATAATTTGGATTAATATTTAATGACTTGTTGAAGCTTTTGAGCGATTCTTTATATTCTCCCATTTTAAAATAGATGATTCCACATTGAGCGAATGCAACAAAATTATCTGGATCAATAAAAGTTATTCTTATTAAATATTCAAGCATTTCTTTGCTTTTTCCCATTCGTTGATAACATAAGACTATTTTTTCTAATGTAAATGCATAATTTGGCTCGATTTCTAATGCCTTCTTTAGATCCACGAGTGCTTCTTTATATCTTTCTATTTTTATATAAATTAATGCTCTATTCCTTAATGAGAATAAATAATTAGGTTCAATTTCTAATGATTTTGTAAAATCTATGATCGCTTCTTCATATTTACTCATTTCATATTGAGCTCCTCCACGATTTGCTAATACATATGCATCATCGGGTTCTATTTCTAATGATTTGTTGAAATCCGCAATTGCTTCTTCATTTTTGTGCATCGTTTGATAAATTGTTCCTCGGCATGCTAATATAAATGCATCATTTTGTTCAATTTCTGATGATTCATTTAATCTTAAAAGTGCTTCTTCTCTTCTTCTATTTATTTCCGCAGGATCAATTTTCCCAGGATCCATTTCCCCGGAACAAAGAGTAGCTCCAATCAATGCCCAAAAGAGTGTAGTACGATTTGACACAATTTCGGGTAAATTATATAAATTTTTAAATGCCTCTTCATGTTTTCCCATCTTGAAGTAAACTTTCATACGTTTTGCTAATGTAATTGCGTCATTTGAGTTACTTTCCAATAATTTTCCTAAATTGGCAATTTCTTCTTCATATTTGCTCATTTTATAATAAATCTTCCCACAATATCTCAGAAGGGACTCGCTACCTGATTCTTGATTTAACAATTAAACCTAAAAAAATAATTTGCTTAAATTATAAATTATCGTCCTATATAAACGGAGCGTCAGATGCATCGTGGCAATTTGTTACCATCGGGATAGATAATCTTATATTATCTTTTAAAAACAACAAGTTCCGAATCTTACTTTTAAAAAGCTTGAACAAGAAATATCGTAGCTTTTGTATTAAGCAATTTTCTTTAAATCCAATTTTTCGTTTTTTAAGAGCTTTGAATCTAATAAATTTTTATCATCATTCAAGCGCATATGTCGATCTGTATTCATTCCAAGATGACTTGAAAGATTTTATTTAAAATTTTGTATATTATTCGAGATCTTATTGGTGCGTAGTGATGTGTACGCAATGCCGTAATTGGTCGTAAATATAATGAATTACGACATTTTTTTCGTAATTCATCATAATTACGACCTTGCGTTCTCATCTTTATTGGTGCGGTCAATGGTAGTAAAATTTTTCGTTGAAAAGGAAATACGGAATAATGTTAGTACTTTTAGAGAAGACAACTCTTAACGATTATTTTCAAATTATTTTCGGATTTATGTTTTGATTTTCCAGGTAATATTTTGTGTATTCCGCATTGCCTATTTTATCCAAAAAGGATATATTTTATTCACACACATTTTTCTTGCTGTATTGTATACGTATCATTTTTAGCGAAGCCCCCTCAAAAATTTTTATCGATTTCATGTTTATAGAAACAAAAGGCAAGCTTTGCATCAATGTCTAAAAGAAATTATTTAGTGTATATTTTACGGTCCTTACCAAATTTATGATTCAACTTATATTAATTTTAAAAAATTTTTTATCAAACTCAAGTTATATTTACAATTAATTAAAAAATAAAAAAAAATAAAAAAATAAAAAAAAATTAGGCTTGGTATTTAGATTCACTGTATGTTTCTTATCAAGATATTTGTAAATAAATAAGCCAAACTTAAAGATTTTCAATTTGCATTTATTAATAACAAGTATTAACAAGGTATATATACGTACCACAGAAGCAAATCTTACGTTTTTGATACTCCTGCACTTACTTTTTGATACTCCTGTATGCAGTGTTGTCATGGGACACGGACACGGACGGCGGACAGTCCGGGACGGGACGTCCGGGACATGTCCGCCCAGAATTTTTTTTGTCCCGGACATTTTGCGACTCAACACGTGATCATCTACCAATAAAATTCGTATAATTCCGCAATTTGATTGGTCTTACCCGGCGGACATGTATCATGTTGGGACATTATTGCGGACATGTCCCGGACGTCCCGTCCCGGACTGTCCGCGTCCCTGAAAAATCGGCGGGACAATGTCCGTGTACAACACTGCCTGTATGTACCCCAAAATTACTTTACTTTTTTGATACCGATCTGCATATATATGTTGTGTCCCAGATAAGAATTTGTCCCAATTTGGAATCTGGCCTAATCCTACCTCTAACTCTAGCCTAACCCTAACCCTAAAGTCACCTAAAGTCCTAATTCTGCTACAAAATTCTCATCTGGGTCAGCCCGATTCCGAATCTGGCATCGGGACTAGAGTGTCCAGGATTATGATCCGGCATAATATTCGCATAATTCATCTTATAGCGCATAAAATATGTGATTTCGCATAATTTAAAGAAACCCGCATAATCTCGCATAATTTATCCTTTCTCTCGTATAAAGGAATTTTTATTGGTCAATTGTCGTTACACATATTAAATTACAGAGGGTATTATCAAGTCAGCCTATATTATACTCTAACACTGGCTAATTCCGAGTAGGATCATGTGAATAATGCTGGCTAAACTATCATAGTATCTACACTTTAAAATTAATAGAT
>QKWP01000813.1:5999-40436 GCA_003550325.1 Gigaspora rosea
AAAAAAAAAGAAAAAATTTAAATTAAAAAATAAAAAACGAAAAAATTTAAAAAACTTAAAAAAATTAAAATAAAAAAAAAAATTAAAATAATTAAAAAAAATTAAAATAATTAAAAAAAAAATTAAAGTAATTAAAAAAAAAATAAAAATAAAAAAAATAAAAAATTTTAAATTAAAAAAAAAATAAAAAATTTTAATAAAAAAAAAAAAATAAAAAATAAATGATTTTAATTAATGCACCAAGATCGATTTAAGCATTAGTTTTTAACGCATGTCGGGATTCTTTGTTGGGCAGATTCGGAATAGTTAACCCAGATTGGCTATTGTTTTCCTCTCCATGAGTTTGTATTACTGCACAAATAAGTGATCACGTGATCATATGATCCCGACCTGGATCGGAGGCCGGATTGTCACGTGATCCAGGAAATCTCACCTACACCCTGGTGCGGTCGCGATGATAAGTAAAAATTCTCATGCATAATATTTTTATTCACCAATAATTTTATACTAATTACTTCATTTCTTTTGCAGTGCATCTGTCCTTCAATTATTTTATTTTAAAAAAAGACAATGTCTTGGGCCGATTACCTTTAAAAACACACTATGCAATAGCCATTGTGAAACTAGCATATGATGTCCATTTGATTGCCATATGCTTGTAAGCATTCATACAAGATTTAAACTTGTTAAATTTAGGCTTTTTGAATAACAAGTTTTAAATGTTTACAAATTTAATTTTCATTTAGCCTTTTTACTAAATTTATAAGGAAGTTAAAAAAACACCCACGCTACTACTACTCGATTTTAATCAAATATTATGAAAAGGTATGAATGCGTGGTAACTTGGTTTAATTAATTATATTAATTATTAAAAAGACATTTGTATTTAATCATAAAAAAAAAATATATAAATAAAATAAAAATTATAATTATTTTAATTAACGACAATATGTCAGACAATGAAGTTATTTCTTCTAAACGCAAAGCTAAAGAAAAAATTAATGTTTCGTCCAAAAAACCTCGAAAAATATTAAGTGGCAAGCAAAAAAAAGAATTATGCCAATTAGCACAAGACAATCCAAATTTTACTCAGCAAGAATTAGCAGATAAATTTGAAATTGGTCAGTCAACTGTAGCCGATATTCTTGCACAATCATCTCATTGGCTTAGTCTAGACGAAGAAAGTACTGCAGCCAACAAAAGCGAAACAGATCACCCGATCACCCACAATTGGAAGAAGTTCTGGCATGTTGGTTTGATCTTGCATTAGAAAACCACCTAACAATTACGGGTTTAATTCTACAAGAAAAAGCCAAACAAATTGCAATAGCATTAAAAATTCAAAATTTTGCTGCATCTGATGGCTGGTTACAAGGTTTCAAAAAACGTTATC
This sequence comes from Gigaspora rosea, assembly GCA_003550325.1. Taxonomy (NCBI): domain Eukaryota; kingdom Fungi; phylum Glomeromycota; class Glomeromycetes; order Diversisporales; family Gigasporaceae; genus Gigaspora; species Gigaspora rosea. The sequence goes on from QKWP01000813.1 coordinate 7,393, forward strand.
ATATTGTTTACACTACGCAGAGTGGAGAGGCTGCTAGTGCTCCGATTGAAAAATTACCTGAATTTCGTCAATCTTTACAAAATAAAATATTAAATTATGATCTTGTAGATGTTTATAACTGTGATGAAACAGCACTTTATTGGCTTTTAGAGCCTTCAAAATCGCTTACACATGGTTGTATCGCAGGTGTTAAAAAACCAAAAAATCATATTACTGTAATGTTAACGTGTAATACAATTGGTGATAAATTGCCGCCAGTTTTTATTCATAAATTTGAAAATCCACGCACTATAAAAGGAATAAAAAAAACATCTTTGCCCGTTAAATATTATTGGAACAAAAAAGCCTGGATGCAAACATCGACTTTTCAAAACTGGTTAACACAATTAGATAGTTATATGCGTCGTGCTCATCGAAAAATTCTTTTATTTGCAGATAATTGCTCAGCACACTCTATCGAAGGTTTGAATTTGTGTAATGTCAAAGTAGTTTTCCTTCCAAAAAATACTACAGCATGGTTGCAACCTTGTGACGCCGGCATTATCTACTCATTTAAGGTTAGCATTAATATTATTTTAAATTTTATTCTAATATTATTAATACTTATACAATGTACTGTAGTGTCACTATCGCAAGTTATTATTACAAAACCGAATTGCTGCATTTGATGAATCAAATCTAATTAATGAACTACCAGATCCAGTTACAATTTATGATGCAATTCAGTTTGTCTCACAAGCTTGGAATAATGTTTCTGAAGTCGTAATTGTTCATTCTTGGCAAAAAACTGGAATTCTTCCTTCTGCGGAAATTGATGAACATCCAGATGCAGAGCTTTTAGTGAAAATAATAAGGAAGAAGCCGAATTAGAGAATCTTATTACGCAATTTCAAAATTTAAAAAATCCTGAAAATACTGAGCATTTAAATATTTCTGTGCGTGAATTTATTGAAATTGATAGTAAAAATACAACAGGTCAAATGCCTACAATCGAAGATATTATAAAAGAGGTACAAGAAAATGAAATTGAAGAAGAACCAAAAAAAAAATAAGCCTGTCACAACAATTCAAGCTATTGCTGGAATAGATTAGGTATTTGATTACATTGAGCAACCTGAATCTAATCTTGAAATTGATATTAAGGTTTTTACTGAACTTAAACGGATGCGAAAAGAGCTTGCTTATTTAATAAAAAAAACTCAAAGCAAACAACGTTAGATTCTTTTTTTTGTTAAATAACAAATAGAAGGTATATATAATAAAAAGTTTGTTATTTTATTTTATTATTTTTTTACGTCATAAATTTATTCTAAATTTAGTACAAAATAGGCTTCGCCTTACATTGATGCTAATTCAAAAAAAAAATTTTTAATAAACTTAAAAGCACGAGTTCTTATTTGCGTTCACGTATAAATCGATTCTTAAGTGCATTTAATCTAAGATGTTTCAATAATATTAGATTTTAAAAATAAATCCCACAATTGAGTCTATAAAATAGACAAAAATTACCGAAAATAAGCACCCCCTGATTTTGAAAATAAGCACCCCTTTCAAAACCTTAAATTACTTTGCGGTGTTATCATCAGGGAGTTGCATATACTGGCTTTTTCTTGTTACCATTGGGATTGCCTATGTGATTATGATGTCATTGCATCACTGCTTAGGCTTCCTTTTCAGTCTGTTGACCTTACTGTCAACTTGAAAAATTTTTGGTCTCCTCGTTCTTACAAGTTTTTCCGAAGCCGGGTTTATTTTTGGCAAGTGTTGATGCCGTGAACAAAGTCACGGACATCCTTTTATCACGAGACCGTGATCCGGGCCCATGATGCAGGGTTATCGTTGGGTAAGTTTTAAGTGATTGATGACAGGGGTGATGTATTTAGGAATAAGTTATGTATGATGTATTGATGAAAGGTTTAATGGATGGTTAAGTAAGTATGAGATCATAAGGAGTTGTTATTTAAGGAAAGTGAAGTTGGAAACTGTTCTACCTCTTTTGTCTTTGCTGTTAGCTCAACGTTATTCTAGCTTTATCGATAGTACCCGCCCACCTACCACTAGGCTTGGTGGATTCGCTTATGTAAATATTTGGATGGTTAAGGACGTGAGTGAATTGTTTAGTTTTTATAAGAAGTTGCAACCGTATTTGAGAAATTTAAGGCAGTAACCGAGCCGATGCTATGAACTATCTGCGGATCACGTGCCAGCGAGGCAAAATCCCATGAAAACTGATGATTATCTGGCCTTTTGAACCAAAAATGGAAAATGAATCATTTGTTTCCGAAAATAAGCACCCCTTATAATAAAAAAGGGTGCTTATTTTTGGTAATATACGGTACTGGGGTGTCACACGTATTAACTATGTTAGCAACGTTGATCAATTTACTATGATCAGATTTTTATCAAAGGAATTAAGATAATTAATCGAATGTAAATTTACTATTATATTTATTATAAAGCAAAGTGCAAGTTTTTGAAAGTATCACACAAATATTGCACTTATTTTTCCGATTTTTTTTAATAAAAACAGTTCGTCGAAACTGTTTCAAAATGGCTATGTTTGAATTTTCACTAAAGTTCTAATTATATTTCTATTATATTTTTAAAATAATTTTTACGTCCTAATTAATGAATTTTCTATTCTATAAGATGAATGCTTAGAACCCACATATTAATTAAAAAAATGAAAACATAGCCTTATTCTTTGGCTTTATATAAATAATTAGTAAAAATTTCCAGGCGATTTAACGTCTAGATAATAAGTTGATACATTTTTAAAATATTTAAAAGATCGATTTTTATATGAATTTAATAATATCCGATAGATCTAGGGTAAATCATAATTAGTAATTTCTGCGTAATAGAACAATAATATAATGTAAAGTCTATTAAAGTGTATTATAAGAGGTTCAATATGTAAGATCAAACTTTAACTTCTAATATTTTTTGAATAAAAACGATGCTTAATAAACAACATTGTAGTGTCTTAATGATGGTAATTGTAATCGCGAAGATTTGGCCACAATAGTTTTAGCATAGCATAAACAATCTGCAATATGAAAAATTACATAGTTAGCTGACATAGTTTTGAATTTATTTAAGCCGCTTACTAAATTGGCATATTTATATTATTATCAATATATGTCGGTATAAAAAGAAATGCTTGTTAATCCGACATCTGGATATATCGACAATTTTTTTATTGCCGGAGAGTGTCGGTATAACCAGAGTAACATGTATAATGTTTACTAATCCTCTTTTTTTCCAAAACAGTGAGCAGTTAAAATTGCTTTTGTTGAAGTCGCCATAGTTAGAGTTGTAGAGTCATGTCATTGTAGTTAGAGAGTTGCCGGTGTGGATTTCGACACTTTTAATACTGTATTTTTGGAGTCGCCATAGTTGGTTTTTTTATAAGCAAATTCAGGTTAGCTAATCTTTTAGCCTTTGGGGACAGTATTTTAGGTGCGTATTTGTTTGTGCTGTTTGTTGTGAAATTTTGTCGAGTCATTAAATTGGGGCTAGGGTTAGGGTAAGTTAGAGTAGATTAATTGTGGCTGTATCGAATATTTAGAAAAGGGAGCAAAGCAAAGATGACAGCTAAAGCAAAGCAACACAAGCTGTACTGAGTATAATGGAGTAGCATATGAGAATGTGTAGCAGATAGCTTTGTTTTTGTTGTTAGTTAGGTTAGGGTTAGGGTTAGGGTAGGTACTGGGTAGGTAGGGTATATTTTAGTAATCGCGATCAAGTAGTTGATGCGTGACATAATTGTTGTATCATGTCATGCCAGTGTAATAAATTAAATCTATCAATCGCTATAAATCGTAATTCTTTAAATTAAATATAATTCTTGCATAAGTAAATAAAAATTTTAATAAAAAAAACAAACGTTGATCACGTCGATCACGTGATCCGGAATGCGCCGTCGATCGCATGATCCGGGGTGTTCCGGGGCGATCCGGGGGTGCACCGTGGTTCAGGTGCACCATTTTTTAAAATCCATTTTTAAATTATTATTTTTTTGTTTTATTTAAAAAATTTCAATTTTTTAAAAATTGCAGGCAAATTTGCTGCAAGACCTTTTAAGGGATAATGTAATAGTAAATTAGTACAATAATTGTTAGAAACTAAAAATTAGTATAAGTTTGAAGTGTCAAATTTTTATAGTATAACAATAAATAGTTTCTGAATACAATAAATCATATATACTGCCAAATTAAAACCAAAGTATTTAAGTTTTCACTATGATAAACTTAACTCTAAAAATTATGTTGTATTATTGAATTACAAATATAATTAGTTTGACATAGTAAGAACTTGAATATTTAATTTCAGGTGTAAAGTGTTGATAAAATATTCAGCATTATTAACTTTTGAATTTATTATGCTGAAATCACAAGCTTAACCAGATTGGCCAGAACATCACTCAGTAGGATTTATAGTATAAAAATACTATAACTAGATAAATTTATAAAGACTAGGTGGATAAAATACCAACTTTAATGATTTTGTATCATAGTTAAACATAAGATAGGCAATGTGAATATATTTTTAATGAGTATTACTGGGCCTTATCGTGCCTCCTTATAATACCCAGGTCCGGCCCATTGCACCCTAATTGCTAGATATGTATTCATTATTAGGCAAAAATTGGTAATTTGGCAAAGTTTTTGTGTATACTTATTTCACGGATACTGCAAATTTATGTAGATTACAGAAATTATAATGTAAAATTAAAAAAAACTGATCATTAGGTACTGTACACGTATATTGTTTATTTGAAGCTTATTTGGAGTAAAAAAGTAAAGCCGTTGAAAGCGAAAAGAAAAAAAAAAAAGACAATAAAATTTATGCCGTAATAAGAAAAAAGCGAAAGGCTACACAAATATTCCAAACTTGTATTTGTGCAATGTGCTCAAAAAACAAAAGAATTAGCATGAAACGGTATCAAAAGGCGGATTCGTTAAGAATCTCACGCGTTTAAAGCAAGAAAGTCGAAAGATTTATTCTTAAACAGGTTAAGCTGTAAAACTATATATCTAAACAATGAGAAACAAGATATCAGCGCATTGGTAACCTTTAGAGCGCCAGTCAAGTAATAGAAATTAAATGATAAATTTTTTTTTATTATAGTAAATAATATTTTAATATACGATCTAAATAAATTTACAAAAAACTTTGCAAACTTATGCAATGTTTCGCTTTTAAAGTATTTTCTATGATTAACATTAGAGGGTTTTGTTATTTGTCGGGATGATGCTGAAAATCTGACGACGCTGAAATTTGGGGCCTCAATATAAATTCAAATAAAATAATTTTGATTTAAACCTAACCCTATACCCAATACCCAACGTTTACACAAATTTAAAGAACATACCTTTTTTCTTAACACACTCTTAACATTCTCTTGCAAATACAAAAGCTCAATCGGTTTACACGTGATTAACATAACAGTCATTCCCACCAACGCTCCGGAAAAAAATTTTTTTTTTCTAAAAATGGATCAAATTTCAACCGAATATTTTTTTTAAATGCTCAAGAACTTTCGTTTTGGGTCATTAATAATCAGATTAGATTGATCCCATTTCATTAAATTTAAACTTGCTTTCGATTCTACTCCTAGTTGCTCCAAATTTACAGCCATTTTTAAGCCCACTCCAACTTGGATTAAATGTGCCACTTAATTAACCTTAGTAACGCCTAAATTCCATATTCATAATGTACATGATGCGTATGACTTTCGGCGTTTTCGATGTGAGAAATATGATATATAACCGTCGATGTCATTATTTTTCCCTTGGAAAACTATTTCTAGTAGAACGTAAATTTTAAAGGCAATATCCACGCGTTAGAAACAAAAGTGCATATCTTATTTCTTGTCCTCAGAAAGATTACACGATAAAAATAGAAATACATAGAAATACATAATTTTTTTATAAATTTATGAAGCATTCTTTATTTACAACTAGTGAATTTTTTTCCGCAAAAACTATATTTTACATTATCCAAAATAATGAAAGCTCTGGATGTAATATATTGAAAACGGAATGTAAACGCAAAAGGTAATAAAATGAATATTTTTTCTAAATTAATACAGATGAAAAATGATCTAATTTAACAAAAGAATAATTTTTTTTTTTTCGAAAATCGTAATAAATTAAACGTATTAAAAATCATTTTGTACTGACTTTTACAACAGAAGGTGGCCTTCTTTGTTTTGACATACCATCAATTCTACTTTGTGCTAGAGAATATCCACTATCAGCTGCTAGTTTATAATACATCATAGCTCGAGATACATTCTTTGTCACACCGTTTCCATTTTGATAACATTTACCAAGAAAATATTGACCTATTGGATCACCATTATCTGCAGCTTTCTGATAAAAAGTAAAGGCAGCCTGTTTATCTTGAACAGTACCGATTGAATTCTCGTAAAAGTAACCTATAATTGGACCGAATTGTGGATTATTTTTATGCAGATTCAAAGTTTTAAGGGTTGACTTGTGTTCTCTCGATCGATTATGCAAATATTCTTTGATATTAGAGATCATCACAGTAGAATCACCGCTTAATTCTAATATTTCAGCAAAAAAGTTTAATAATTCTTTGAGGAATACTGAATCTGTATTTTCTATTATTTTCTTGCTATTTCCATTTGAACTTGGAGAAGTTGGTGTTGTCGGAGTTGATAAACTCTCATAAAATGAATTACGTCTTGAATTGGATGATCTTCTTCCATTAAAAACCGAATTACTCAAATCAGTATTTATTGTTCCAAGTTTTTTAGATTTTCCAGCAGTTGAAACCTGAGTTTCAGTAATAGCATTTAGTGAATCATTGGAAGTACCAACTTTCGGAGGTGATGTACTTTTGCCTTCAGATGATGACCTTCGAGTTCTCGGTCTCATATTATTTGAGATACTATCGTTACTGGTTTTCTTTTTAACAGGCATCTCAATATTTTGAAGTTTTTCAAGTACATCATGAATGGTGGGACGTTTCTTAGGATCATCTTGCCAACATTGTCGATAAACTTCAACATAAGCTTTTGGAGACCCTTTAATTGGTTCTTCTCGTTCACCATTTGATATCCGAGTAGCCATTTGTAATTGAGCCAATGATGATGATGAGGAGGATGATGATAAGAACGGAGGTCTACCACTTGAAATTTCCCAAAGTAATATTCCAACACTATAAACATCCGATCTAGTAGTTCGTGTATACTGCACGTTCTTTAAACTTTGAGGCTCAATATATACTAAATCACCTTTAGCGTCGGAAATACGTCTATTAGTTTGCGAGAAATTCTTGGATAAACCAAAATCTGATATTTTTATTGTGCCATTTCTTAATAATATATTGCTTGAATTCTGAAAGTTAAAAAATTAGATATGGTAATAAAAAAATAAAAGCTTATTTGAGATTAGAATATAAATTACCAAATTTCCGAGGATTATATCATTATCATGCAAACAAACTATACCACTCGCTATCTGCCTAGCAAGATTCAATTTATCATTCCATAACAATGAAGAAAATTTTTTTTGAAGATATCGACGAAGAGTGCCACCATCCGCATGTTCAAATACCAACATGTATTTTTTAGAACACACATCTATATAAAGAATTATTATGAATTATTATAAATTAAATAATAAATGAAAAAAAAAGAAAGAAAAGAAATTGATTATGTAGATAAATTAGGACGCCCTCAAGCACCTTTCACAATGAATTCGATAGAAAGAATCTGATTGGCCAGTTTGATAAAACAGACCAATAAGGTTCTTTGTTGAGAACGTCCTTAATCTGATATATTACGAAAAAGAATACCTTGAGTAATTCCATAAAATTTCAAAATATTGGGATGATAATCAACTTTTTTGTATAAATCCAACTATAAGAAGAATAAAATAAAATAAAAAGAAAACCACATTATAATTAATTAACTGTATCATTCAAAGTTGAATGAAATTCGGTTTAACACTTTAAAAAAAAGGTTAATCAAATAAGAAACAGAATATTACATCACTAATAAATTTATCTATAACAGATTTATCATCAGTATCAAGATTTCCCTTCCATTTTTTTAACATAACGGTCATTCCGTGAGATTTCCAATCAGCGCGAAAACTTTCACCAGAAGGTCCTGGACCAATAATAGGACCAATTTCCGAAAATTTATCATAATCATGAAAATCTATATGACATTTTTCAACAATTTTTTCGAATGAATTGGATATCGAAACGATGTTTTCCTTCATTTTTCGATAAAAAAAAAAAAAAAAGAAGAAAGTGTTGAAACAAGTTTTATTTAAAGACTGGAAAAGATCAACATAAATATACATACAAAGTTTGTGGCGCATAGTATGACACGGAAAACCGAAAAAGTGTTAGCGTGTGCCACTTTCGAATCTCTCTCATTTTGAAGTTACAATAGACGTTGTCATTTGATTATCAAATACTGCACCTTAACATTACAATTGCTTCATATGAAAATTCTAAGACAAGAAATGGAAACTCGTTCAGCAATCATTCTAACTTGGCATGAGCTTCTAAACCGCGTGTCTAACACGCCCATTATACTGTTATACCATTGATTTACTCCTCATTTGAAAACTGATGCAGTTGATAAGAAAATATATAAACGAACAATTGACCAATTATAACGTTCTTCGTAGGAAAGGATCAATTTTTTGTTAACCCTAACTGCTAATGACATGGTATCGTTTACGTATGTACGTACGTACGTGCGTACGCACGTCGTACATTAAATAGTCGATAATATTTTGCTATGCGTATTTGTTAATAAATTTCCTTAAATTATTCTTATTCTTTGAAACAGATGTACGTAATTTTACAAGAGAGAAAATCATTGCTTGATTTAGAGGCAAACTTCGAACTGTTTAATATAAGCCTTCTATCATTTTAACATAGTATATTTGTAATGAATTTTTCTTTGTCTTTAAGCCATTGTTTGATATTGTTTCACTAAAAATAAATATTCGCAATCCATTTCGGGCTTTGTCGGTTAATTTATTAACGTTAATATCAAATATGGAATTGGTATACTACACACCACTGGAATACTCATACGCACTCATTATTCTCAAAGCTACTCACTCTTTGCAAATTAGACAATGGTAACCAATATACAGTAATTAATTTGCTTTTCTTCATTCTCGCACATCTTCTTTGGTCATTGATGTCATTTCCTGATAGAAGTCATTTTGTTTCCTATCATAATTAAATTAATTAATTAAGTTATAATATTAATTATTTAAATGTATTTAATTTAATTTAGGGGCGAGTTATCCGTGAAATTTCGGGCAACCATACAAAATTCGAAAACAATCCGTTTACGGTTTAGTTTTTTAACTAGATGTAATCTGTATTCATCACGAGACAATATAATGGTCCGTGGGAACAATGGTAGATTAATTTAGTGTTTCTGTGTTTATGTAATAAACTTCATATTTTTAGACAATAAAAATTTTAGGTTTTGTATATAAATATAAAGTCATCCGCTTCGTTTCGGCTAAAATTTTTTTTCCACCTTTTAGTTAATAAATCAGCAAATCATTATCAGAACGTTCACATTTTTAACGTTTTTATTATGTGATTGAAAGACATTACATCATACATGACTTTTATTATGCAAGTGTGTGTGCATATATATTTTTTTTCACAAATGTTTTTTTTTTACTGCACAATTCCGAAATGAAGCACCCCGGAAATAAGCACCCCTAGCCCGTATTATACCAATTTGGGCCAGCATTACATGCAAAAATAAGGGTGCTTAAATTCGGAAGTGTATCGATATGGTAAATCCGAAATTTCACACTTTTTACTTACTAATAATACACACCCTGTTCTATAAATAAATTACATGGTTCTTTATAACTAGAAATGAATCAGTCCTAGAATAAGGGTACTCTCAAGCATCTAAGTTAATAGGTTTAGTGGAAAATAATATCCACATTTTGCAACATGGTATCTTCAACTATAATACTTGTACACGATCTCAATCACTAGCCAATCACATTGAGAGTGCGCCCCATGATTATTCGATCTCCAGATTTGAGACTATTCTAGTAAATAGTTAAAATGCTAATTAAATTTATTGTTATCAATTCCTATTTCGATTTGCATTTAAGTCGTTTAAATCATTAATGAACATGTTGGACCAAAACATTAATGGACCTGTCTTATTAAAGTTGATCCATTTCTATTTATAGAAAAGAGATGTTCGTGGTTTGATCTTAGTTTTAAAGACCAAGTCCAGATAGCAAATCGCAAGGTTCATAATAGGGGCTCGGCAAAATCAAACGATCTCTGTCAATCTTAAAATAACTTCAACGGAATAGATCAATATATTCAACACGATTTAAAGTCCGCCTTCTAAGATTGACAGAAATCTTAAATTTGAAATCAAACATTGATTTTTCCGAGCACTAATTCATAAACTACACCAGTTTTAATTCAGTCTTATTGAGGGCCAGCATATTTTCAACTAATAGAAATACCAAGTTTAGTCTTTGGCTCTATAAACTTAACCAACACAATTTACAAAAAAAATATGTAAATTGTTTCTGGCGTCAAAAACATAACATCGTAAATCTTTTTATGTGACTTAAATTTTCCCAGCCAATAGGGTCATATCTGCTAAAAACCATGCCTTCAAACCTTCATAACTACTGTATAATTAACCGTAATTCCAATGTTTTTTATCAATCTACAATTTAATTTGGATATGTATTTTACTAATTATTCCAAAAAATTGTTGAAAAAATTATTGGTGATATTGGATAATTTGGTATAAGTGTTTTCTTAATAAAATGAAACCTCCCTAAGTGCACCCTATAGAACCAAACTTTTAGTAACATGAGTTTAAGAAAAGTGCATATAGGTCAAATATATATATATTTGGGCCAGAATTTGAGGGTGCATTTAAAGAGATTGTACATTTAGGAAAAGGTTTCTTCTAGGAAGGTCATTTTGCAATATATAGACTGTAAAATGCTATCGCATATACTCAAATCAGATTCATTGAATTACGTATTTGGTATTCTTATTACTACTTGAACCGGTTCAAAAAGACCATTCAGACCGTGGCCTGTAACATCTGGGAATACTAATACGTATAGCGATTTGTTGGCCGTGTAATTTAATTGGTGTTGGGAATTTAGAGAAGTTTCCAAATGCGAATTGGAAGGCAGCCGTTTTTGTATCGGTATGTCTTAGAGATGGTACAATGAAATCTTTATAATACCAATACAATAAGATAAACTATAAATTGTTTGAAATACGTACGTACGTATGTATGTACGCACGCACGCACGCACGTACGTACGTACGTACATCGGCTGTCACCTAACATGAGCGTCAGAACGTGCAAAATTTATTAATAAGTACGAAAACGGGAAATTTATATGCTTAAACAGAGAAAGGTTTATATCTTTGGGACGAAGATGCTTTTTGTTTATAAGAATATTACATATGCTAAAAGACTATACTGTCCTAACTGGTGATAGGAATCGACTAATCGTATAATATATAAATATATACAGTATTTGGTACGCAGATATCTTACTGTATGTCAATATACATAGCTATAAATAATATTTATTAAGAACTATTAAATGTTATTAATATATATTATTTTTTAAAATATTTTCCTTTTTTTAAGTTACGCGAGTTCAGTATAACGTACTCAAAATTTTTTAGATGGCGATTTTACTCCGGTCGATTACACTACATTGAGCCAATATAAAAAATAAAATTTATTATAAAAATTGGCTAATACTGTAGTAACTTTTAGTATACAGAATTTGTCAAATAAATATTTTTAAGATTTTAATCACTGTTCTTTAAAACCCACCAGGAGGACGCCGGACGCCGTACTTATAATATTTGAATTTGTAAATTTAGCTTTATACTTACGTTTTAAACTTTTTAGTAATTTACTTAAAATAATTAGAGATGATTTTTATTTAACGTTAATAATATTATAATTTAGTCTTATATTTACCACCTAATAATTTAATTTATATATAAATAATAATATAATTATCCGTAATAATACTATAAAACTGCCAAATAACTTTGGTTATTTGGCTGTAATATGACGGATAACACCGTTATTGGATGTTACACGATAATTTATTTAGCTGACTTGCAGCCAGATAATGGAGATGGGATGATTAATAAAAAAAAAAAAAGTCATGCGCCTGCCCATGTGTTGGGAGTTTTTTTTTTTTTTTTTTTTTGAGTCGTTTTGATGAGGTTCTAAACTTTTTAATGCGTTTATAAGTTTGTTTCTTATTTCATATAATAATGAGGCCTATCTTGATTTAATAACGATACTTTGTTGTGAAATCAAATTTTGGGTTGGTAGTTTAGAGTTACTAGTCCTATGCACTAGAGTTTAGACCCAGGTTGTAGTAAATCGGGTCACCCGTGTCGAAACGGTTCACCCGGGTCAAGATGTTACAACCCGGGTCAAAATCTGGTTTAAGATCATAGAAGGGCATTCATTCGATTGGTTATAACGGTAAGAGTAATGAGGTTTTATAACGTAACTTCGTCATAAAGGCTTTTAAAAATCGATTACGCTAAAATAATTGAGAAAAATAGAGCTATTTTGCTCTAGACATCCGAAAGCCCACAAGACATTCTTTACTATTAATTAAATATAAATAACCCCCGTCACTATCTGATTACTATTCTGATCATAAGATCTTAAAAATTAATTCTATATGGTACCGCGTATAGTTTTTGTCTGCATAGTTGACAGAACGCTCCAATTTTTCGCACGCACGGTAATCATTACTGGCATGCGTATTAATCGCACTTTGATCTTGTGATTCACCCAATAATCCACAGTTCGAAGAGGTTCACTTCCAGGACCCTTATATACAACCCGTTTTCACCCGGGTCACCCGATTTCAAATCACACGGGTGACCCGGGTGACAATTTTGCATCCGGGTCTAACCTCTACTATGCACGTGCTATGCTAGGGTAAATCAAATATGATCATATAGTAAATTTTATTAATGAATTTTTAAATAGATGCACAGCCCTGTTTGGCTGAAAGACCAGCATTACGTCTCTACAAACAAAGCTATAGAGCCATTTCTTGCCATTTCTTTTAATTAAATATGAAAAATTTAATCTACTTTTTTTTCCCTTAAAAAAAAAAAAAAAAGCAAAAAGGTAAAGATTTAATTTAGTTTCATGTTTAAAGAAATGGCTCTATAGCTTTGTTTGTAGAGACATAATGCTGGTCTCGGCAAAATTTCATTTGAAACTATCAAACAGTTAGGGCTGTGCATCTATTTAAAATTTTAATAATTATTGATATTTAATTACTACGTTATCTAAAATTCACCAATAAGCTTAACTATATGCCATACATAATTTTGATTTGGCTACGCTACGTTGGAGGTGTTCGGTCAACTATATAAATCAAAAATTACATGCAGTATACCATATAAAAAAATTAATTATTGTCGCGGATCGTAATGAAATCGGATTCAAAATTGGAATTCTATAAAACCCACTTATACTTGTTTAATATAAACTCTAAACTAACCTCTAACCTTAACCCTAAAAAATGCACCCCAAAAATTTTTTATTTTTTGGTGGCTTGCAATTTTTTTATAATATACATATTTCATTTTAATTAATAAGAAATTTTCTAATTTAGTGATCAGGGGATATTAATCGAGATTATTTATCACTTTTTATATATGTTTTAATAGCAAAACATGACTTGTATGTTTTTAGATGTCTAGAGTGAATTGCTTTATTTTTTCAACAATATTTTAGCATAAATAGATTCTTAAGCACGTTATAACCAAGTACGTTGCTAATATTTAAATTTCATGTGACTCTTTACAAAAATCCTGTTTCATGATGTAAACTATTCAAAGAGAGATATTCTCGTTGCAAATAAAAATTTAATATCAAGACGCAAATTTTTTAACGTAACTTTGTTATAAACGTGCTTAAGAATCGATTTATGCTAAAATAATTAAAAAAAATAGCCCGATTCGTTCTAGATATCTAAAAATATATATGTCATTCTTTACTATAAAAAGTGATAAATAATCCCTGATCACTAAATTTTAAAAATCCTTAATAATTTATTATTATATAGTACTGCATATAGTTTGATTTGCATAGTTGACCAAATACTCCAACGCTACATGTATAATAAAATTGTTACCCAAAGAATTTTGAATACCACATGATTAAATGAGTTAGTTATGAATAGTTTATTCTGAATACTTCAATTGATAAATTAGACAAATCAAAGTGAATTTAAAATGAAAAATGAATATTTATTAATTAAATGAATAATTTAATACTCCTACTCAGTATTAAATAATTAATCGGAGTAATGATAGCAGGCAGTTAGGCGGAATTACAGTCACTATTTAGTAGTGTAAGTTTTATTTGTAAACTTGCCAAAAATTTTGTAATTTTGCAGATTATAAAAAAAGAAATCGCCTCGGGTATTAGATCATTTGGGGCATTCTCAAATATCACACTCGATAAATTCATGTTAAAGATTTACTATAAAAAATGAACTTACCCATTATTCCGGTTAATTATAAGATATTGGGCGTACGATGAAAAATAACAGGGAATTTTTTTTTATCGGAATTAATGTCACTCATATGTGCTGCTACGCAGCACATGAGTGACATTAACTCCGATATATTAGCATGTGAAATTTTTTGTCGTGACGTTTTGCATAAATGATGATGTCATTTTATGACAAAAATATCAAGGCAAAAAATTTTTACATGATCATATCACATGAACAATAACACAGTATATTGGGTTGGTTCATCAGAATTATCATAACTTCTACTGTTATAGAACTTTAACTCGCTTTCTGAGAATCATCCAGGGCGACCCCAAAGTGCAATGACATAACTTATGGTGCAGCTAGAACAAAATTACGCAAAAAAAATCTACTAATGAAACCACAAACGGTCATTAAGTAAAAATCTTTCTCAGACAAATTTATCCATGAAAGAAGGCCAAATTTTCTTTTTGGGTTGAAAATTAATTTCGGCCAAATTAGAATTTGAAGATCATCAGGCTAAATTAGATCAATGCAGGCCAACTACCTAATTATAGTTAGTATATTGTAATGTTGTGCATTTTAAGTTGTGTTAGCTTATATTGAAATTTATTGTATTTTTATTATGAGTTAGTAAAATATTTTGTTTTAACACTTGCTATTCTGATAATATTAGTATCTAGTTGAATTTGATTATATAGTAAAGATTGAGTTAGCAGCCTGTATTATTAAAATTATTGATTTTTATTTGTAGGTATTTTAAAAATTCTGTAATAGGACTTACTTTATTTCTTGGTAATCACAGTATTGTGTATAGTTAAAGTTGAATTACTATTAGCTATAAACTACCATATACAAGACCTGGGTCTGTTTCATTTTACTAATTTTAAAACTTGTAATAGACCCATGAATCTCTTGTATAGGTGTGAGTCTAGTTTATTTTATTTTATTAGTATTTTTTTATTTGTATACCCAGGCCTCTTACACTTTATTAAAACTTTATTCTACATTATAGACCCAGTCTAATAATGAAGAGCTAGATATTTAAGATCTTGTATATAACAGTTTATGGTAGTTTAAATTAGAATTATTATAATTTTTACTATAAAAATTTCTGGTATAGAACTTATTTGCTATTTCAATAACAATAGTACTTGGTTAAAATTAAAAATTCTGTTATAAAATTTATACTATCTAATAACTATATTATGCTATTAAACTTTAAATAGTTTATATTAAAATTATTATAGTTAAAATTAAACTAAATTTATTGTAATTTTATTGTATATTATTAAACAAAGTTCTGTTTTAAAACTTACTATTCTAGTAACTATAGTATGTAATTAAGGACTATTTTGTTATAAAAATTCTATTAGATAATAAAAAATAATAGTAATCAATATATTAAAATTTAGTCCTCTGGATCGATAGCATAGCAGTTATGCTCCAAGGTGCAAATCGAAAGGTTGCCAGTTCAATTCTTCCCAAAGGCAAAATACAAGAGCCAGCCAATTATGGAGTCGTATAACATACTTAACTGGGCAGCCGTTATTTCAAGACTTTGTGGCTGTGAAGCGAATTGAATTAGAATCCCGATTTGGAAGTAACCGAAGTCACAAGATGTAGTAGGAAGATCTTTGCCTGCAAACTTGGGGCACCTAGCATTGGTTAGGATTTGGGAGTTAATGTTCCCTCGAACTATAAAAATCTGGCACTCAGGCGCCGGTGCAGAACATCGCCTGCAGGGACCTTTGAGGCACCCGGGGGTTGTTAGATCATAATTATGACCTCTCCAGAGAATCTCCTGATAAGGTTACAGCTTGGTATGGCAAGTCAAGATGGGGTTTGGAGTCAAAGCGGGAACTCGATAGTTGTGGACTAGATACAAACCGGAGCTGGGATATTGAGTCTGGTGAGATGTTCAAAGGGAAAATATATATATATATATATATTAAAATTTAATAATTGTACTTATTTTAGTTACTATAAATATATATATACAATATATTTGAAATAGAAGACTTATTACCAATTAGATTTAAATACATATCTTAAAATATTTATTAATTATATATAATTTTTTTATATATAGTAGTTAATATAATAAATATTTAAAAAGTAGTTTGTAGTTAAAGTATTAAAATTTATAGTATAGTTTTACTATAGTCTCAAATGTTACCAAATTTGGATAATGTATATCATACACTTTTTTTATAATTCTTGATACTTCTATTTAAATCTATAGCTATTTTATAGAACTAAATTTACAATTATTATAAAATGTACCTATGGTATTGAATACTATAGATAAGTTAGTGTAACAAAAAAATAAATTTTTTATAAAACAAAAATAAATTTTAATTACTTTAGGGTTAGAGTAAGACCTAGGATTTTATTAAAAGTATTAGTATATACAAAATTTAGCAAGAAATTTTTTTTATTAGAGTGCCAAAGGTGGTTTCATAAGCAAAAATTTCGAGATATGAATGTTTTTTTATAAAATAACCAAAAAAAACAAAATTTTATATTATGCCTGATCTTAAATTTGATTGGCTATTCTAATAGTTTTGTATAATATGGTGTTCAACACCATAGGTGCATTTTAGTATACTTGTAAATTTATGCCAATTATTGTTTGTTTACTAATTTGGTAAACAACCTCTTTTAAAGCTTTTAGAATTACAAAAAATCTCTAGACTAGTGTTGTCATGAGACAGCTTTTGGACAATGATTTGGACAATTTTGGACAATTTTAAACAATTAAATAAAGTAAAATTACTTAAAATTTTATTAAGATAATCTATTTTAATTTTAACTGAAATGTGTTTAGCATTTAAAAAAATATAGTTATATATTTTTTAGATAGATTTATTAATTATTAAAGCCTGAACAAGCTTTGGACAATCTTGGATGTTTGGACAATTTTGGACATGGACAAGCCGAAAAAGGCTGTAGATAGCCAAAATGTACAACACTGCTCTAGACTATACCTATAAGACGATTTATATTGGAATTAATTCAAAAATTTATTATTAGCATGCTTATAATCCTGCTGCTAGTTATTTAATATCTAAATTAATTCTAAAGTATTCTTTACAATATTATAAATTAATTTTTATATTTGGTAATATTCAAACTATTCTAATTGCCTTATATAAAAGTGGAATACTATATATTTTTAATTATAATAAAAATTCTATAGTTAAAAAAAATCAAAAATACTTATATTATAATACACTAATCTAATTTTAATAATTTAGCTATTATTAACATTAGCAAAAAATATATATATAATATTTTATACCAAAATCTTTTAAAAAATTGTGATTAATGTAAATCTTTTGAAATAAAAAATTTTGAAAGATTCAAAATCTAATATATTTAAATCTTACATGTCATATTTAGTTTACCTGTATAAAATAATTTTAAATATCCTTCCAGATCAGTTAATATAATGAAAATCATACAGACGTATAATTTAAAAACTATACCTTATGTCAGTGTTGTCATGGGACACTGACACGGACGGCGGACAGTCCGGGATGGGACGTCCGGGACATGTCCGCCCAGAATTTTTTTTGTCCCGGACATTTTGCGACTCAACACGTGATCATCTACCAATAAAATTCATATAATTCCGCAATTTGATTGGTTTTACCTGGCGGACATGTATCATGTTGGGACATTATTGCGGACATGTCCCGGACGTCCCGTCCCGGACTGTCTGCGTCCCTGAAAAATCAGCGGGACAATGTCCGTGTACAACACTGCCTTATGTGCCATGTTTAATTTACACTATAAATAATTTAAAATACCTTTGCAGATCAGTTCAAATAACAAAAATTACATAGTTGTGTAATTTAAAAGCTATAATATCAATATACATTTGTTATACTGCTTATAAAATTGAACTGGAACTGAACTTATAAATTGGCACACTGGATCTATAAGTCCAATAGTCCAATTTATAAGTCCAGTATTGCAGACTTTTGGTTCAGAGCCCAACACTGTATTGGAACCTACCTGCTATTGTTTATCAAATTTTTTTATATATATTAAGATTGATAACGCATCTAACTTATACTGTACTAACTCATTCTTTTACAGACTAAATAAACTATATTCGAGCTCATTTTGGATTTAAATAAACCCAAACTAGGTTTATTTGAGCCTATTTTAGCCAAGCTATTTAAATATTAAAATAGGTTATAGTAAATAGATAATGTATAGTAATTTGTAAAAATAAATTTCTGGAGCAATATAACGAGTTACATACTAGTAATTTTTAAAATCTTTTGAAATAATTTTTAAAATATTGCAATAGTTTATAAAAATTGCAAAATTTTTATAAGATATTGGTCATGCAATGATTAATATCATAAAATTTGTTTTGTTAGAGCAAATAATTGGCTGACACGTGCCACATAGCGGCACATTTTGACCAATTATTTGTTTTAACAGAACAAATTTTGTGATATTTATTATTACATGATCCAATGTTGATATTATTATGCAATTATGATCATGATTTAAAAGTTGTAATTGGCTAACTGAGTTTTAATTTGGGATTGTTGTGCTTACATAATAACATACAAAAAATAACAATAAGAAATTTTTTTATAATCATATGGAGTTTGTATGATAATTTGAAATATTGTGTAATATTTCAAAATAATTTTTAAAATCTTCAAAATAATTTTTAAAATCTTCAAAATAATTTTTGAAATCTTTTAAAATAATTTCAAAATCTTTTGAAATAATTTTATAATATTGCAAAATAATTTTTGAAATATTGTACAATATATAATGTTTTTGTTACAAGCTACATGGTATATAATTAATTAATTAATTAAAAATATAAGTATATTTAAAATGAACTTTACTAAAAAGTGCACTATGCACTTTGTGCTCTCTATTTTTATATCTCAAAATTTTACTAGGATAACACCTATTGCACTTCTAACAAAAAATGATCCTCTTACAATTTTGTATTAATCTTGATCTAATTGTAACTCTAACCCAACTTTAGCCATAATTATTACTATGGTGGAAAACATCTAAAGCCAACAAATTTTATATATAGGCACCAGTTTTTTAGCTGCAGTGTATTATATTTGACCAATAAAAATGCAAAAAAAATTAATATAAATTTAAATTTTATTAATAAAATTTTAAATTTTGTTAATAAATTTAAATTTTGTTATGTTTTTTTATATATAAGCGCCAAATTTTTAAATTATATATAACTTTAAATTAATATAAACTTCTTAAAATAAAAGATACTAAAGATTTTTTTTGTGAATTTGATAGTTTAATTAAAAAGCTATTAAATTTACAAAAACTTTTTTTTAGTTTATTTTATTTTAAAAAAATTATAAAAGTTTAAAAATTTTATAGTTAAAAGTTGATAGCTTTTCGTGATCTGCACCATAGTACATTAGGGAGCACTGGGCACAGAGTGCACAGGTGCACTTTTTAGATTATTTCTTTAAAATTTATTAATAAAAATTTTATTTTATTTTATTTATCAATTTTAGCCTATCTAATCCTAACTATTAACTAACTTTAATCTTAAATATACCATATATTTCTGAAAATAAACAACCTTTTTTGAACCAAAAATTTTATGAAAAAACATGGGTTGCTTATTTTTGAATTGTTAAATTTTTGAAAAATTAAAAAATATACTAATAAAAAGTTGTCCAAATAATACCAAATTTTTATTACAAGTATATTTCGATGTTCTGAACAAGTTTTTTACTTAGTAAATTTAAACTTTTATATATAGCAACTTCTGGCAGATTTTTTGAGATTTTTTAAAAAAATCAAAGGGGTTGCTTATTTTCAGAGTAGCTTATTTTTAGAAATCTACGATATTACTTTAGCTCCAACCCAGATCTAAAAATAGCTACAGTTAGACCTCTATAAATACAACCTCCATAAATGCAAACCTCTCTAAATGTATATTTTTGTCTTGTCCATAAGAAATTATTAGTACTAAATACATATTCTATATTCTGTAAATGTATATTTTCTTAAATAACTTTTTATATTATACTATCTTTCTAAATGCACAAAACCAATCAAATAAAGATAGATTATATAGTTTTTAGTAAAAATTACATGAAACTGATAATCTAATTTTAAAGCTACAATTTATTGGCTTTTTTTAAATGCAATATATATTGTAGGCTTGTTCATATATGTTGTATTTATGAAGATTTGGCTATATCTAATTCTATTATACTAATTTAACTCTAACCTTTATTTAACTTTAAACTACCATCATATAAAATGATATAATAAACTAAAATAAGCAAAATCTAAAAATAAAGCTAAAAAATACTACAAAACCATTACCAAATACAATGTATTTCTTCTGACTCTAGCAAAAAATTCTTGATTAGTTTTAACAAAAAGTATTTTTGTTCTATAATTGTGTTTTTAGTTTAATAGCTTTTTACTATTTTGCTAATATCTGTAATTCAATATATTTATTGTTTCTAAGTTTGATATTTAATAAAATTTAAAGTTTGAGTCTGGTTTAAACCCAGACTAGACTGGACCAAACCTAAACTGAACTTAAAAGTACTAACTATATTGAACAAAAATTAATTAATAATAATTTTGTTTTAAAAAAATTCTTCACTATAAACCAATTTTCACTACAATGAGAGTTTACTATAATGAGAGCGACTTGTACAAGTGAGATTTAAATTCTAGATCTGCTATTTAAAAAATAAATTAATAACTTTTTTAAATTGTTATATTCTTATATAATTTTATTAATAAAAAAACTAAAAATATTATTTTATTTGAAATTTTACTAATTAATTCTAATATATTGCACTAATTAAATTTATTTTTAGTACTAAAAAATACATTATATTGGTATATTTTGATTTTAAAATTTTGATAAAAATTTTTAAAATTACTGTATATGTTTAAAATTAAGCTACTTTTGTTGAACAATTTTGAATATAAAAAATAAAAGATAGCTTATTTTTGAGCTATACTTATTTTAAAATAATTTGAAGTTCAATAAGGAAGTAGCTTATTTTTGGTATAAAAATTTATTGTTATCTTTTTATCCTGTATATATAAGTTGAGGAAAATTTTGTATAATATATATAGCTTATATGATATTTTTTTTTAAAAAAAATTTTTTATATATATCAATATTACAAATTCTAGCAGCCTAAAAAAGTAAATAAAATATTGTGACATCTAGCATTAAAGTTTATACATATATGTGGGTTTTAAAGAGTTAAATAGAATAAATAAAAATGCAAAGCATGTGCATAACCTGAAAAAAATCCGAGAAAAAATTCTTTGTTTGTTATGCATTAAGGAGTATTATCGGGAGCAATTATTCGGGTGGAAAAGGCGATTGTTGAGCGAGTATTTAAAGAGGGGGTATGAGTAAAAACGCTTCTATATATTAAAAACCTTAATATAAAAACCCAAGTATACAATTTTTATTCCTTTTCTCAGGCTTTTCTCAATCACTTGTTTATATAGTAAAAAAAACTTTTTTTAAAATAGTATATAGTATATATACTTTTATTTGTTTAATATAAACTTTACTCTAAAACTAATCTTTTCTAAAAAATAAAATTCAAAAAATTATTTTTTAATTGTCAATTTTTTATACTATATCTATTTCATTTTTAATTTGTTATAACAATTAAAAAACTTTGAATTTTTTTAATTATTGAAAAAATAGCTAAAGAAATAGTCAAAGAAACCAAAAAAAGAACCAGAAATTGTGATACCTAGTTTTTTTATATTAAAATTTTATATATTATCTTTTATATAGAAATAAAAAGTATTAGTACTGTATATTCCCAAAAATAAGCTACCTTTTTTTGCACCAAAAATTACACAAAAGAATATAGAATAGCTTATTTTGTATTGTTAAATTTTTTGAAAAAATTGAAAAATATGCTAATAAAAGGTTGTCCAAATAATATGAAATTTTTGTTGTAAATGTATTTTAATGTTTAAACAAGTTTATTTAATGGTACTTTTGAGGTTTATTTAATAAAATTTTAACTTTTATATGTAGCAACTGCTAATAGATTTTTTGAGATTTTTAAAAAAAATCAAAAAGTACCTTATTTTTAAAGTAGCTTATTTTTGAGAATATATAGACTTATATAAATACTGGTTTTCTTAGTAAGAATAAAGATTACTTTTTATCTTTTTATAATTTAATTTGAGATATGAAAAGACAAAGAAATTTGTACTCAGTAAAAAAGAGTCAAAAAGCTATAAAGTTCAGGAATGGCATATTATGATATTGGACATTTGGATAATTTGAACATTTGGATATTTTGAACATTTGAACAATGTCCAGTTGCCCAAATAATTTGATTGGACATAATAAGTTTTTTTATTAGATATTAAAAAACAATTATTTTAATCTTAGCCCAAATTAAATTAAATTTAGGCCAATATTTATTCATACAAAATATTTCTAATTTATAGTATATTTAAAAAATATAATGATAATAATAATAGGATACTGCTATGGGATATGAAAAAAGCATTTGTGACCCAGTAATACAAGTGGGCTAATAGGCGAAGCTTGGACCAGAGAGTTTAAATAGGCAATCCCCTAGTTGGGTTGCAAGTATGGTAGCTAGTATAGAACCTTCAGGCAAACTATTTAAATTAGACACCAAAAGTTGTATGTGTGGCTAGTTGTACTCTCATTCATGTAACAAATGTCAGGAGCCTGTAGAGGTTGCTAAGGTCCACATACTTGAATAAAAAGACTCCTACCCATAGTGGCAAACTTTAACTTAAAAAAAAAAAAATAAATGAAAAAGGCATTCGACTTAGTACTATTGAAGAACTTAGAATTGGTACACCGAAAAGTCAAGCTGCCAGAGCATACAATTAAATATATTCTAAACCTCTTTCACAAGAGACAGCTAAAGATAATAATACTTCATGGTCTAACTGAAGAAATAATAGCAGGAGATGAAATAGATTAGGAGGAAATAATTTTCCTACTAATATAGTGACTATTTTATGACCCCCTGCTAGAAAGAGTGCAAGAGGAAGAAAAGCTAGACTAC
This sequence comes from Gigaspora rosea, assembly GCA_003550325.1. Classification (NCBI taxonomy): domain Eukaryota; kingdom Fungi; phylum Glomeromycota; class Glomeromycetes; order Diversisporales; family Gigasporaceae; genus Gigaspora; species Gigaspora rosea. Next base: position 31,076 of record QKWP01000813.1, read on the forward strand.
ACAGAAGGCAAAGTACAAGTCAAGGAATGTTCTACAACTATATCACAAAGTACCGTCAGGTAACGATAATATATGCTGACAATACAACTTGGATTGCAAATAGCAAAGAACGATTGACAGAAATCATAGCAATAGCTAAAGAATTCTTTTAGGCAAATGATATAGAAATAAATAGGCCAAAGTCAAGATTGGTAGTAATAAACATGAAAACCAAACCAAAAAAAAGAAAAGTAATATTTGGAAAGAGTATAGTAAAAGAAGAGCCAAGAAACAAAATTGTAAGATTACTAAGAATTTGGCTAACAGTAGAATGTGAAAAGAGCTTGTTAAAAAGAAAGCAAAGACATCGTAAGCCAAACAGTAAGAGACTTAAAGTACAAAAAAATAACATCGAGTCAGATTGTGTATATAAACAATATGGTAATAATATCAAAACTAAGCTATATGCTACAACTAACAATGATGTCAGATAGAGAAATAAATGAAATACATTAGCCAATAATATGGTTAGCAAAGCAGAAGAGTAATCTACTAAGAATATTAAAGAATTGTAAAACTAACAATAAAACAAATAAGCAGGCTGATGAATAGACTAAATAGACAAGATAGTCTTAGTTAACTAACAAAGTTGAGAATAACTCAAGGCTGTTAGAAAGGAGGATTAATAAGAGACGTATAGGAATTAAACAGTCTGCCATGTAATAAAGCATGCTAGCAAGACAACTTGGTCTGTCTAGTAATTATGAAAGAGAAAACCCTAAAAATAAATATTCGAACTGAAAGCAAGCTATAGACAACGTTTGGGCACAACATTAAAATACAAGAACTTGTATGAGAACAAATATGAAAAAAGAATAGTGCCAAATTGAGTGAAGTCAGCCTAATTTATATAAACCAATTACTCGACCTAGATAGCAAAAGAATGATTATATGGTAGCAGTACAAAGCTTTTCAAGGAAGGGTAAAAAGGCAGAATAGTTTAAAGATATAGAAGCAAGTATTTTAAAATCATTGGATAGTAAAAAGGTTAAGAATCATTTTAAAACAGGTAGCAATAATACCCAGGCACTAAAAATAGAATGAAAGAATGTCTTGAAAGACAAGAGAAGGAAAAAGTGAATAGTATATGGCTTTCAAGGAAGAGAAAAAAAGATAGAAAGATAATAAAGAAGAGAAAGATGGAAATTCTAGTATAGCATTGGCAGACACAGAGCATAGAAGAAGAAATAGCAACTGAGATTAGTATATGTGAAAGATGCGCAGAAGTAGATGATGGAATAGTAGAAGGCTATAGGCAATGTTGACAATGGATCAAAATGAGCAATGAGATAAGAGCAATACTAGAGAAGAAAGAAAACAAGATAAAGATATCAATGAACCAACTAGAAGGGAAAATAAAGACAAAAAAATGAAAAGTTGATGAAAGAGAGTTTAAAAGCCTAGAAGCGATAGCTGAACTGAAAATGAAAATTATTAAAAAACAGAAATTGAGAAAAAATGTTCACAAATGCTAGAAAGGAATAAGACAAGGAATAAAGAGAAGTATATAATATACCATATGTTTCTGAAAATAAGCTACATCCTAAAATAAGCTACCCTCCAGTTTTGATTCAAAAACGTCAAAACGCCTTTGACCCAAAAATAAGCTACCCTTTGTTGTACCAAAAGATAATTAGCAAAATTTTTAGTTCCAAAAATAAGCTACCCTACGATTGATGAATGTTGCTATATAGAAAAGACTAAATTTTACTAAGCAAATTGATTAAAGTTGTATAAGTAACCTTGTTCAGCAAATCAAAATACGCATACTCTAAAAATTTCATAAAAATCGGAGAACTTTTTATTATTTGACTTTTAATTTTTACGTTCAATGGTTTTTTTTATAAAAAAACTGTTGAGTATAAAAATTAAAAGTCAAATAATAAAAAGTTCTCCTGATTCTTATGAAATTTTCAGAATGAACAAGGTTACTTATGTGACTTTAATTGATTTACTTAGTAAAATTTAGACTTTACTATGTAGCGATTATAATCGATTGACCAAAAATCGCCTTATAAGTTACTACCAATTTTTTCTGCATATTTATTTATTGATTATAACATATTTATTTATTGTCTATAGCATATTTATTTATTTTACTTGTTAGAGTTTTGTATTTGAAAATAAGCTATCCCTTTGTTGTGCTTTAAATTATTTAAAATAGTAAATAATTTGAAAATAAGCTATTTATGGTTTTTTTTTGTTAAAAATCAGCAAAAAAAGGTAGCTTATTTTTGGAAACATATGGTGTAGTAGAAGCAAAGTCTAAAGAAGAAATATCACGGACTGGTCAGAAGAAGAAATAGCCTAGGGTTAGAAGAATGGCCAAGTTCAACTCTAGCAGAATTAGTAGCAATATGGGTGGTCTTGCTAGCAATACTACTAGAGAAACAAAAATATACACAGATAGCAATACACAGTGTTGTCACTTGGACGTTTTTTGGTCATTTTGGACATTTTTTCAAATTAAAATTACTTAAAATTTTATTAAGATAATCTATTTTAATTTTTTCACCAATGAGTCCAGCACCTAAAAAAATATATAATTATATATTTTTTTAAATTACTTTATTGATTAGTTAAACATGGGACACAATTTTGGACAATCTTGGACATTGGACAAAAAACATAGTATGGACACGTCCAAGTGACAACACTGGCAATACAGTAATCAAAAATATTAGAAGAGGCTTATAGTATATAGAGAGAAGTAAGAATTTAAAATGAAAAATGCGATATAGGTAATAAAGATTGTAGACCTTTGCAGAACCAAGAAGTTGAAGATAGAACTGATTAAAGTTAAAAGCCACAGTAAGAACAGGTAGAATGATCAAGCAGACGCTCTTGCAAAAAAGGTATAGCAAGTAAAAAGACAATATACATAAAAAAAGTTAGCTGTAAGGAAATAGAATTCTGTTTAGAATAGAAAAACAAAAGGATCAATATACCAGAACCCCGAAGAACTCTAATACAACTCAGATCTGAGTTTGTATAATTTTAGCAGTATTTTAGCCAAATAAATATATAAAATAGGGTGTGGCAACTTAGGGAAGTTGTTAAGTTGTCACCCCCCAAGCAGCAGGTCAAGAGTTCAAATCCCACTGGAGACGATTTAGAAAAATAGGCCTGTGTACTGGTAACATTTATTCAACGATCAGTTGGGTATATTACCTGTAGTCCTTGGTTACCATCATGAATGGGAGCTTTCGGACGAAGTTGTATTCTGTGACACAGACAAATCCAAGAAACCGGAATATTTGAAACCCGTTTGGCAAGACCCGAGTAAGGAGGTAATGAAGATCTTTGACGATACTGCGGATCCGGAATTTGAGACCGAAGAACTGGACGAACACCCCGGGGCAAGTGGGGCACCAACCTGGCCGCCGGAAAACCGGAGGAAAAGGTCCTATGCTATAGAATTAGGAACCAAGGGAAGTTAACCAAAAAAGGCACCTAAAGCCGAGGTACAATGACCCATCCGGGCTAACTGGTTTGGTAGTTTGGGAATCGGTTATAGGACTGGCGATGTAGGTATTGGGATCGGAATGAACCTTGCAAGAGCAAGGATATTGTGTGGTTTAATGGTTAGCCCTGACTGCTAGTGGTGGCCTCGGCCATTGTGAAGGTATTCAATACCTAATCTAGAAATGTGTGGGACATAGAAAGATTAGGGGGTTGTACTACACCCTTCCTAGGGTAATCTGGCAGTTGGAATGCTACTAGATTACCTATAGAATTAGGGTGCAAGTAGTATGGCAAATGTTAATCTGGGTGGTCTTCAATTAAAGCAGCACGAGGTATGTATAGGTGTGATTGTAGTGGGTGATACAAGGACAGGGGACACCAGAGAGTTTAAATGGGTAATCTCCTAGTTAGGTTACAGGTACGGCATATAGTGTAGAACCTTGGGTTGGACTACTTAAAATAGGCAACCAAAAGTTGCACGTGTGGCTATATGTACTCTCATTAACCAAGAATGTATTATCTAAAAAACCTAATAAAAATCCACTTGCATGCGACATTGCAATAAAAAAAAAATAAAAATATATATATATATATATATAAAATAGAGCAAAATTTGAAAATTTACTATATAAAAATACAATATTTAATGAATTTCTATACAAAATTTTCTTTTTTAAAATTATCTGAGTTGTATCAGAGTTCTTCGGAGTCCTGATATACCCATACGATTGCTATGTAAACTAATAACAAATGCTAGAGTAGTAGCAAAATGACAAAAAACGAAAACAATTAAGAGTCTAGAATCTGAAACAGAAACCATATCACACAACTGGGCATACTTCTAAAAGATAATGAATGCAACAAAAAGGGTGCACTATAACACAAAAAGAATAAGTGCAAGAAGAAATATACTAATAAAGTGCATAATGGAAAAACTCCCAATATTGGAGAAACTTAACAAAAGAAAACCAGATATTTATACAATGGCAGAGTACCAAGTATGTCAGAACAAAGTTAAGGAAACATAGTCATATTTGGCATCTTGTAAGGGGCAGGCAAGCCTATAAAAAAGAATTCAAAAAGTAACTATAGCAACAGTATAGAAAGGGTTAGAAGAAAAAGAGAAAGTCTGTATTTCCTCATATGTCTATACACGTCACTCTGGTTATGCCGACATCTGGATATAACGACATCATAGTAAAATCTTTCTATACCGACATTTTTTTTCAAAAATTTAATATAAAATGTCAGTATAACTCACTGTATCGACATTTTGAATTTTTTTATTAATGAACCAAAAATGTCGATATAACCAGAGTGATGTGTATACGGTTTATATAGGAAAACAGAAGCAGAAGAGGTCACAACAAGAAAAGCACTTATCAAGGACTTAATTACAGAAAATACACATATAAGGCTATGCAAATATTAAAGATGAAGATGATGCAAAAATTTGTAAGTACAGTTATAAAAACAGCTTGAAACACTTTCTATGAACAAGTATGGAGGATTCGATATGGAAAAGTTAATAAATAGGAAAAAGAAAAGAAAATAACGAGAAAGATAAAGAGAGGACTAAGAGAAAAGAAAAAGTCATGCACAGCAAGGAGAGTGAACCAACAGATAAAAGAAGAATAGAAAAAGCAGCTAGAAGAGAAAAAAGAATATATGAAAAAAGAAGCAAGGAAGACATTATTGGGGCTTGTTGTAGAAGAAAAAAGACCTTTCCACTATTGACTTTAAATAGTTAGATAAGCAGTTTATCTCAATTTGAAGTAGTGTAGCAGATTGCACTTAGATACTACTGTTTAGGTGGTTGGGTGATACTAAACTTAAGTATTAAATAGTTCTATATAGTTACAAAGTAATTTCAAGAATCTTAATAAAGTATTAGCGTGACTACTTAAGGGAAAAAAAATAAAAAATAATAATAGAGTACTGCTATTTATACCATAATAAATACTAATTGCACTATGGATTTTGTGTAATAGTAAATCCTTTTCTATTTGCACCATATAAATCACTTAATTTTATTACTTAAATTTTAAAAACCTTTATTAATATTATCTTTATGAGTTCTTGACCAAATTCAATAAAAATTTTTTTATTTAAATTCTATGAATTTGTAGAATTAAAATAAAAAAATTTTCATCGAATTTGGTCAAGAACTCATAAAGATATCTTCAATGAAAGTTTCTGTAAACAATTTCAGTACAGCTTTTTTATTATATACATTTTTAGAAGTATAAAACTTTCATTGAAGATATCTCTGCGAGTTCTTGACCAAATTCGATGAAAATTTTTTATTTTAATTATACAGATATGTAGAATTAAAATAAAAAAATTTTCATTCAATTTGGTCAAGAACTTGTAAAGATATCTTCGACGAAAGTTCTTGTAAACAATTTTGGTACAGCTTCTTTGTGATCACATTTTTGGAAATGAAAAAAAACTTTAATCAAAAATATCTCTATGAGTTCTTAACCAAATCTGATGAAAAGTTTTTTATTTAAATTCTATAGATTTCTAGAATTAAAATAAAAAAATTTTCATTGAATTTGGTCAAGAACTTTTAAAGATATTTTTGATGAGAGTTCTTGTAAACAATTTTGGCATAGCTTCTTGTAATCACAGTTTTTAGAAATGAAAAAAACTTTCATTAAAAATATCTCTATGGGTTTTTGATCAAACTCGATAAAATTTTTTTATTTAATTTGCAAAATTAAAATAAAAAAATTTTCATTGAATTTGATCAAGAACTTATGGAGATATCTTCGATGAAAATCTTTTTTCATCTCCAAAAATGTGATTACAAAGAAGCTGTGCCAAAATTGTTTACAAAAACTTTCATCAAAAATATCTCTACAAGTTCTTGACCAAATTCAATAAAAATTTTTTTATTTTAATTCTACAGATCTGTATAATTAATAGATACCTATAAGTGCTTTGTATTAAATTTAATACAAATTAAAAAAATCATATTTTAACAACAAAATAATTTTTATTTTATACTTTGCTAAATATTCTTTAATGAGTGTTGCTAACTTGCCCCCTGGTGATGTAACCACTCTATAATTTACCAATCAGATCGCAGGATCTTGTATAACAAAATAAAGAAAATTTTAAGAAAATTTAGAAAAAAATCAAAAAATTATTAATATCACAAAATTTTATTACAAAAACTAGCTTTGGGCTATTAAATAAAAGTTTTTGTCATCTAATTTTGCATATAAATAATCAATCCATACTCTAACTTAATATATCTATACCCTTACTCTAACCCTAATCTTTAAAGAAGAATTCTTTATATAATAAACTTCTATAAAAATAAAGGGTTGTTAAAATTTATAACTTTAACCAGGTGTTAAAATTAGTTAAATTCATGATTTATAATAAAATTAAATTTTTAAACTAAAAATTTTTATTAAAAAATTTAATTAATTTTTAAGTTTTAAAATAATTTATAATTATAAAAATATTTTATTAAGATAATAGTTTTAAATTTTTAATTGAAGTTTGTAGAGCTAGCTTTTCTAATTCTAATGACAATAAAATCATTAAATTTGACCAAAAACTCACTAAAATACAAATATTTTTATATTTAGTTTATATATATATATGTATATATATAATATATATATTATAAAAACAATTACTATAAAACGCACTTATGGTGTTTTACCACCATAGGTAAATTAGATTTGCAAATCTGTGTAACAAAAACAAAAAATAAATTTTTACAAAACAAAAATAATTTTTAATTACTTTAGGGTTAGGGTAAGGGCTGGGATTTTATCAGGACATTAGTATATACAAAATTTGGCAAGGAATTTTTTTTATTAGAGTCCCAAAGGTGGTTTCATAAACAAAATTTTGCGATATGAATGTTTTTTAAAAAAAATAAACAAAAAAATAAAAATTTTTGTTACACCTGATCTTAAATTTTGATTGGCTATTCTAATAGTTTTGTATAACATAGTGTAAAACACCATAGGTGTGTTTTAGTAAAACTCTTATAAAAATATATAATTATAAAAACTAAAATCAATATATTTTATAAAATTTTTAATAAAATTTAATAAATTTATTTTTACTATAATCAGAAAAGCTAGCTTTATAAAACTGGTTAAAAATTTAATATATATTAGCTTAATAAAATTTTTCAATATTAATTCATTTTTAAGTTTTTAAATTAAATTTACTATAAATTTACTATTAGTTTACTATTAATTTACTATAAATTTTATAAGTAAATTTAGCTATTTTTGGATTTGTACCATCTTATATCAAATCCATTAGTTTTATTTTAATAATTTTTTTTATAATTTTAAAATCAAATATAGATTAAAAACAATATAAATTTTTATTATTTTTATTACTTTCTAATAAATTAATATTTTTAAATAATTTTTAAATACTGTACTAAATTTAGTACAGCAAGCTTTGCAATTTGTAATTTTCATTTGAAGCTAATTTATACCAAATTTTTATAAATAACTTTTGCTAAAATTTTATAAAGAAGAATTTAACTAATTTTAACACCTGGTTACAGTTATAAATTTTAATCACCCTTTATTTTTATAGAAGTTTTTTATATAAAGAATTATTCTTTAAAGATTAGGGTTAGGGTAAGGGTATAGATATATTAAGTTAGAAGGTGGATTGATTATTTATATGCAAAATTAGATGACAAAAACTTTTATTTAATAGCCCAAAGCTAGTTATTGTAATAAAATTTTGTAATATTGATAATTTTTTGATTTTTTTCTAAATTTTCTTAAAATTTTCTTTATTTTGTTACACAAGATCCTGCGACCTGATTGGTAAATTATAGAGTGGTTACATCACCAGGGGGCAAGTTAGCAACACTCATAAATCATTATAAAATATTAAAATTATTTTTTAAAAAAAATTAATTTTTATTAAATATTTTATATTAAAAATATTTTTATTAAAATTTTATTTTAAAATTTTTAAATTTTATTATGAGTAAAAATTTGTATTAGAATTTAATAATTTTAATAATTTTTTATTTTTAAATTCATTTCTGAGTTAATAAATATAAATTTTATTAGCAACAAGTAGATTAAATAAATATATATTTATCTATTATATAAAAATTTGATATAAGGTAAATAATAAAATTTTTTTCTAAATTTCAGTTTTTTAACTATATTAAATTAAGCTTTTTGTACTAAATTTAATATAGCTTATAGATACCCATTAAAATAAAATATTTTCATTGAATTTGGTCAAGAACTCACAGAGATATTTTTAATAAAAGTTTTTCACTTTTAAAAACATATATAACAAAAAAGCTGTGCCAAAATTGTTTATAGAAACTTTCATTGAAGATATCTCAGAACCCCGGACATCTCTGATATATATCATATTTTTTTTTTAGCAAATTGATTCAAATTTGATCTAAGGTCCAAATTTAAGTTTTAGCAAATTCAAGTTAATTTTAAAAAGAGTCATAATTGAATATTTTAGCAAATTACTAAGATTTTACACATGTTGTATTTTATTTTTAGCAATTTATCCTTTTTTGGGAGAATTACATTAGGAAAATAAAAACATTAAAAACAATAAATAAAAAAACAAATAAATAAAGTAAAAAAAGCACGCGTTTTATTTATTTATCGGGTTTAATTTTGGTCTATAATTTATATATTACGTAGATTTGCAAATCAATTAATAGTACCCATGTATATACACGTATCGGTAGTTTTTTTAAAAAAAATTATTATAACTTTAATTAAATTATGTATCGTTTATTTTTTTTGTACAATATCGATTTTTTTTTTTTTTTTTTTTTTTTTTTTTTTTTTTTTTTTTTTTTTTTTTTTTTTTTTTT
>QKWP01000813.1:44245-66197 GCA_003550325.1 Gigaspora rosea
CTGATGACCTTAAAATGCACCCGGTACAAATCAAGGTACCTTACGGCGTTTTGCGATTTAATGATATTGGCCAATCAGAATAAGCCATCGATCATTAACAATCCTCGTGATTACAGCTAATCAAAATAAATTTTCCTCATACTGAATGCTGCGGTTGCGATATCACAAGTTACACAGATCAATATTATAGATAAGTTTTTTTTCTCATTACAATACTTACAATACTGCAATACTAATCCACAATTTATCCTCATTATCTTCTTCGATGCTACCATTTTGCTAAAATCGTCGTTTATTAGAGCCATTGTTTGTCGGAGTTGTCGTTTTGTTGGAGTTGCCGTTTTGTTGGAGTTGCCGTTTTGTTGGAGTTGCCGTTTTGTTGGAGTTGCCGTTTTGTTGGAGTTGTCGTTTTGTTGTAGTCGTTGTTTTGTTGGAGCATTGTTTGCTGGACTCTATCTATTGTATGCTGGAGCTGTCGTTAGTTGGAGCCGTTGCTCGTGGTGTCGTCACTTTGATTGTGTCGCTGTTCATAAGTGTCTTCACTCTTTTGTTGTTCGTTTTCCAGCACCACACTTGCCGGGGTCGTCAGTTACTTGGATGAGTCTTGGATGATGGTTGGTGGTGAGCTTTTGATGTAAATGTGTGAAGCTACACCCGTCTAAAATTGATAACTAATGCGTGCAAATTTATTTAATTTCAGGTCAGCCACGAACATAAACATTGGCTTTTGTTGGTTAATAGTAGCTATATTTAGATGTTTTAGGGTGGGATTACATGAAGTTAAGGCTAGATTAGCTTAGTATCATGATAGGATTGTGGGGTAAGTTTAAAATATTATATGGAAAGTAGGTTTAGCACTATCTTGTTGTTGGGTTAGGATTATATGAAGTTATTATTAGATGGAAGAGTAGTTCTAGTGATAGTGTGAGGGTGAATTGCTTAGAGTTAGAGCTAGAATTGCTATTACACATGTGTATAAATAAAGGTTTAAATAATTTGCTCTATATTAGATGTTATAATTTAGTTTTTAGCAAATTACTATAAAATTTATATGTAATAATCCAATTTTTAGCAAATTTACTTGATTTTAGGAGTAGCAAAAACGCCTAAATTCATGAGATCAGTTATGACCTCTATGAGAGATGTTCGGGGTCCTGATATCTCTATGAGTTCTAGACCAAATTTGATGAAAAGTTTTTTATTATAATTCTACAAATTTATAAAATTAAATAATAGAATTTGGTCAAAAACTCATAAAGATAATATTAATAAAAGTTTTTTAAAGTTTAAGTAATAAAATCAAGTAATCTATATAGTGCAAATAGAAAAGAATTTACTATTATACAAATTCTATAGTACAATTAGTGTTTATCATGGTATAAATAGCAGTACCCTAAAAAAAATGAAAAAATAAATAAATATTGAAAATGAATTAAAAAAAAATAAAATAAAAATAATTTAAAAAACAATAAAAAAAATAATTTAAAAATAAAATTATACTGAATTAAAAAAAATAAAAAAATAATTAAAAAAAATAACTAAAAAATTAAACCAAATTAAAAAAAAAACTAAAAAAAATAAATTAAACCAAATTAAAAAAAACTAAAAAAAATAATTTAAAAAGAATTAAAAAAAATAAAAAAAATAAAAAAATAATAAATAATAAAAGAAAAAATAAATTTATCGCACCCATGACATGTCGCACCCCTGCTTCAACCAATCAAATCACACGATTTTATAGGCAAAAAATTTTATTTTTTGAAAATTTAAAATTTTACTTAATAAAGTATAATATATATATATAATAGCATGTTATATAACATAAAATTTTATTCTAAACAACTTTTTTTCTAAGTCATAAAGATAAATTATTTAGTAAAAAAACTTTTTATAACATATCGGCAGATCGGCGTAACATGTCAGCTCGACCAATCATGATCGAGGATTATCAAAAAAATTTTACGCGAAAATTTATTACAAAGCGAATTTTCACAAAAACGGCCTTTTTAACCAGCTTTGTATTTATAATTAAGTACGTAGAAAATTACGAAATTCATGTATTTAATTATAAGCCAAAAGTATATTAAAAAGGCTATTTTTTTAAAAATTAGCTTCCGAATTTACCCTTGATAGTTACCAACCCATTTCTCAATGCTCAACCCATCTTAAAACACCCGAATATTTCAAAAAACGATAAAAGTACTTCTTTCTACAGCTTAGCATAGCTCTTTTATTAAGTTTTATTGGTTTTTTAACTTGTCTAGGCGTCAAAAAGGCTCTTTTGTTAGTTGTAACAAGTACTTCATTTGTTAGTTTTTCAACGTTACTTAGGAGCAAATTTTTGTGCAACAGTTTATCGACAATTACGCCGATCTGCTGATATGAGAAAAATCAAAATTTTCTAAAGTTAGCACATATAAAACTTTTTTTACTAAAATAATCTACCTTTTTAACTTAGAAAACTTGTTTAGCGTAAAATTTTATATGTAATACTTAAACGTAAATATAGATTATATTAGTAAAAAAAAGCTTTATATGTGCTAACGTTTGAAATTTTTGATTTTTTTTATAAAACATTTTTTTTACTAAGACAATCTATCTTTATGACTTAGAAAAAGTTGTTCAGAATAAAATTTTATATTATATATTTTGATATTACTTATTTATTTTTATATTTTACTAGTAAAATTTTTAATTTTTAAAACTTGAAATTTTTTGTTTACAAAATCGTGCAATTTGATTGGTTAGAATCAGTTGCGACATGTTGCAGATGCAACAAATTTCTATTCCCTTATTAAATATACATTTTTAATTATTAATACAGTCAAACCCTGCAATAGTCACATGCCAAAATCAGACTTTCTATGTGCCTATTGCGAGATTGTAACTAAAGCAAGCTAAAATATATATATAGTATATATAATTAAATAGAAAAATTAAGGTGACTATAGTGAGTTTGTGACTAATGCAAATGTGACTATTGACTGTATTACATACTTTATTATATTACATTATTATATAGTATTATTTTTATATTATTACAAATATTTTAACTGCTTTTGTATTTCATTATATCTAATTCTTTTTTTTTTTTTTATATTAAGGTGATCACTTAGGTACCCTAGCACTTTATTGATCCAAACGGGTTGGCCCGGTCAATATGACTGTGCCACATATTATATTTGTATAACGAGAGTACAACTAGCCACACGTACAACTTTTGGTTGTCTAATTTAAGTAGTCCACCCAAGGTTCTACACTAGATGCCATACCTGCAACCCAGCTAGGGGATTGCCTATTTAAACTCTCTGGCTTCTACTCATGTTCAATGTTCCTCTCAATATACCCTTTCATGAGTAATTCGCTGTAAAAGTACTCTGAGGCTTTAGCCAAACACCTATTGGAGGGCATTTGCCCCTGTGGTAAACCTGGTAGAGTGATATCTGTCCCCCACAGGTATTCACCTACACTTTCAGTAACTTACGCATTCACCGAGGCAAACAACTTGCAGTCAGGGAGATACTCTGCAACCGCTACCATTACCTACTACTGCCCTTGCGAAGTTCACTAGACCCCAGTACCCGGTCAGTCACTCTTTGGATCCTTTTCTCCAGTTATCCCAGACTACCAATCTAGTTGGCCCGGAAGGATCGGTCTGCCAGGCTTTAGGTGCCTAAGGTCTCCCTTTCCTTGGTTCATGCTTCTATAACACATGACCTTTTCCTCCAGTTTCTCCGGCAGCCAGGTTGGTGGGCCCCCTTTTGCCATAGGGGCTCTTGCCCGTCCAGTTTTTCGGTCAGTCACTGCTAAGATCCTTTTCCCCGGTACCATCGAAAGTCTAGCTACCTCTCCACTCAGGACTTGCCAAATGGGTTTCTGTTTCTCCGGTTCCTTGGATTTGTTGGTGTAATGAGACACAATTTCGCCCAAAAGCTCCCATTCAAGATGGTAACCAAGGACTACAGGTAGTGTACCCAACCGATTGACAAGACACAGTTACCGGAGCACAGGTCTATTTTTCAAAAGCGTCACCAGTGGGATTTGAACTCTAGACCTGCCACTTGGGGGTGACAACTTACCAACTTCCCTAAGTCACCACACCCTAATCATATCTAATTCTATTACTATTACAAAAAACTAGTCCTATACACTTATTGTTACTCACCTTGCAGTTAGCTATTATCTTTGCTTTTTTGTTTTCTATTGTTTTCGCAGTGGCTATTTCTTTTGTTTTGACTATAAACTTTGTTTTGCTTTATTTTTCTAATTACTGTACTTTCTAAAAAATAGTAAAGAAGTGAAAAAAATAAAAAATTTCTTAGAAGTGTTGGTGTTTTTGCAAATTGCTAGAAAAATCTAGTATGTTCTTGTAAAGTGCCAGATAAGTTAAAGCTGGTGTTTTTGTAAAGTGCCGAAAAAGTTGCAAACTATTAAAGAAGTCGGAAATAAATAAAATAAAATAAAAATTAAAAAAATAAGTAAAAAAAAAAACAAACAAAAAAACAAAAAATGTAAGCAAACTAATAAAAAAATAATGAAGCCTCAAATCTTCATTCCTTTGAAGTAAAAGTTTGCATTCTTGCAAATTCAGAAATTGTGAAAGCTGGATTAATGTTTTTGCAAAATGCCAAAAAAGTCATGAAGCACTGAAAAGTTTGAGTTGGTTTTTTTACAAAGTGCTAGAAAGAAAGGTTCTTTTCTTGCAAAGTGCCAGAATAAAATAAATTAACAAAACAAATTTAAAAAAAAAACAAAAAACAAAAAACAAAAACAAATTATATCAAATGAAAAAATAAATAAAGTCCTAACTAAATCTTTATTTCTTTAAAAAAGTGTTCTTGAAAATTTAGAAATTGCTAAAAAAATTAGTTATATGTTTTTGCAATATGTCAGAAGTTTGGGTTGGCTTGTACAAGGTTTCGAAAAGTTGTTTGTTTTCTTGCAAAAGTGTTCTTGTAAAGTGCCAAAATAAAATCAAAATGAAAACAAAAAAAACAAACAAAAACAAAAAAAAATAAAAATAAAAAATAATACGAAAACAACATTGGGTTTGATAGCATAGCAGTTATGCTTCAAGATTGCAAATTATAAGATTGCCAGTTCAAATCCAAGTGGTGGCAATTTGTAAAAAAGCCAGCTAGGAAAGACTAAATTAGAGAACTGAAACACCGTAGAATATAGGGACCTGGGACATCAATCAACTGACTTAATTCCTAGAATGAGCAGTGATTTGCAATCAAGGCTATGGTGACGAGGGCTGTTCCAGAACCCCGATTTGGAATAACCGAAGTCACGAGACGTAATATAAGGCCTAAGTATAATATTATAAGATACTATATGAACTCATGGCACAAGCAGCCTGAAAATTGGCTGCGAAGATTTCCTGCCACTATGGCAGTCGGTGCAACAGGTCGCTTCTGGGCAGTGTAAAAGCAAGCCAGGGATATCGGGTTATATTCAGTGGAAATAAAAATGATAACTATAGTTGTTATAAACTCACTAAGAAAAGTTAAACCGTCAAGACTATCAAAGAAAAAAATAAAAAATAAAACAAAACCAAAAAAAACAATATCGAAGATCTAATTATAAACAAAAAATCTAATCTGGTCTTGTAGTACACAATTTGAACATCAAACTAATTTAAAAAATTAGTCCAATGCACAATCCAGGTTACAGATTTACTAATCTAGCTTGGTTTCCTAGTTTTAAAATTTTGAAATATATTACGAAATATTTTGCTTATATTAGGGGAGTAACAAAAATCAGGTGATTTTTTAGGGGGGAGGGGGGTAAAAAAAGTTGAAATTATATATAAGAACTTGACTATTTATATATTGAAGAAGAGGGAGGGGGTAGGCCTCTGATAAAAAATAATCAGGTGATTAATGATACTGCCCTTACAGTTCATAAGATCTTACGTAAGATTACACTATTATAAATTTGCTGATGTACTTTTTTAATTGTACAAATAAAAGTTGGATTGTTTAGTTTAGTTTACTTTTTTGGGTTTTCTGTTTTGGCCACTTTCTATATCAATTGCTAATTAACTATCTGTACTTATTGTTATCTAAGCATTTTCTAATAAAACTAAGTACATAATCTTGTTTTATCAATAAGATCCAGTTTTGTATACTAATATTAGTGTCTCTAATTCTATTTTTCTTTTTGTTTACTTGTACAACTCTGTATTTCATTATTTTGTCTATGTTTCTCTCCTTGTTTTTTACTAATATATTAGTATAAAACCATATTTTTTTTCTTTTTTTGTTTTATCTAACCACTTTTAATCTTTATCTGTTTAATACTAACTATAATTTTGTCTACTATCGCTTTTTTAACTTTTTACTCTAATACTATATATATTTTTTCTATTTTTAGTATTTACTAGCTTCTTTAGCTTTTTTGAATCTTTTTTAAGTAGGCATTCTTCAATTTTTATAAACCAATTGGCCTACTTTTTTTTTGCTTTCAGATTTTTTATCTTTTTTATTTGTTACTAGTTTAACAGTTTTTTATCTTTATAGTCAATTAGTTCTTTTATATACCAGATCTTTAATTTTTCTAGACTATTTAAACTTTCTTTTTAATCAATCTTATTTAAAAAGCTTATAATTTTGGTTGCTTTAATTATGCATTTATAGCTAATTTTGATCTAGTTAAATTTTTTAGTCAAATTTTAAAAATTTAATCTATTTTGTTGTTGAATCAATATAGTCAACTTTTTTTAAATACAAGTTAATAGGCCAGCAAAATATCTTGCATTTAAAAAAAACTTGCAATTAAAAAAAATTAAATTAATATATAATCAATTCTTTCTAAATGCAAACTTATAAGTTAAAAAAATGTCTTGCATTTAGAAAAAAACCTTTTAATTAAATAAATCAATTTAATTAGTTATAAAATATCTTGCAATTAGAGAAATTAATTTTATATATACTAGCTAAAAAAAAATTTGCATTTACAGAATAAAGAACTTGTACTTATTTTATAAGTTCCAACTTGGGCCAAGTCTATTTTATTGCACTTAGAAGGATTTAATTTCAGTAATTCAATCTGTTCAAATTTTTAGTTTTTTACTAATAGTTATAATAATAAAAGTTATCTTTTATATAAGCTATTATTATTATATTAGAAATTATAAATTTAAAAGGTTTATTAAAAATTTGTAAATAATTATTTTAACTTAAAATTTTTTTTAAATTTGTATATTTTTAGTTTATAACAACTAATCTTTTTTATTTACTATATAATTTTTATTTTCGAATATTATCAAAAACTTTTATTTAAATATTTAAATTTTAAAAAATAAAAAATTATAAGCATATTTATAACAATTTTTTAGACAAATTTGTTTGAAAAAGCCTAGATTAAGAGATAAATATAGTTAGTCGTTAGTATAAAATCTTTAGATAAACTATAGTAAATACTATCTAAAGCCAACAAATTTTATATATAGATATCAATTTTTTAGCTAAAATGTAATATGATTGACCAATAAAAATACAAAAAAGGTTTTATAAATTTAATTTTATTAATAAATTTTAAAATTTTGTAAATAAATTTAAAATTTGTTATATTTTTTATATAAGGGAGACTGGGGTATTGTGACGAAGTTAAGGTTTCTACTATAAAAAATTTTTACTAACCCGTATAACCCTTTAAATATTTATATCTATCGATCAACATTGCATTCAAAAATAAGCCACGATAAAAAAAAAAGCAAATGACAAATCGGAATTTATTAAACGATCATCATCATGTGCAACGCATTTTTAAATCTAAAATTTTGAGTGAAAGGGTATTCTGACGAATTCGATTTACATATAATTTTTAAGCCGATTTTTTTTTGGTATTAGATCTAGTCGTTGCACCGCCTTTTTTTTGAGCGGTGGCTTCCTTTTTTTTAGTTAGTGCCTCTTTCTTTTTTGCTGCCACTTCTTTTTTTTGGGCTGCCGCTTCTTTTTTTTGAGCTGCAGCCTCTTTTTTTCTTTTAATTTCTTCAGCTTTTCGTTCCGCTTCCTCATTCAACTCATTCAACTGACGCCAGCTTTCCTCTTCAGTTAAAAGCCGTGCAAATGGAAGTGTCTTTCGCTTTTTTTTAGGCGGGGTCGACATAGGTTCAGGTTGGCTTTCAGAACTCGTATGATCAGGTGTCACTTGAGTTTGAGCCTGAGGAACTGGATACTTGAGTGCTAAACGTAATGCACATGTACCAGGGCTCTTGTAAGTTTCCAATTCCTCACTAAGTTTTTCAACCTGAGATCTCAACAAATCATTTTCGTTTTTTAATATAATATTTTCTTCGTTTAAACTACTAACATTTAGACGAGTAAAGCGAAGATGATTTGGTTGAGCAAGTAATGGCGAAATTAAAGGTGGGTTAATGGGTTCGTTAAATTGTTCGGTTAATAAAGAAGGGTCTAAACGATCGATACTAATCGCACTAGGATTAAATGGCCATATGCCAGTGGTTCTGTAGGCGTTGCAAATTGCTAGTGGTGTATAGGTCTCAACAAAAACGGGACCAAGAATCTTCGCGAAGGTATGCTTAGTTACTATTTTACCATTATTAGTATGATACTTTTCGCATGCTTTACTATAATCTTTTTTTAATTTTGCGAACGGAATCTCGGACGGCTGTAAAACATGCGTCGTATGAGGTGGTAGAGCAAAGAGAAGGATATTATTTTGGCGACAAAAGTTTACGCTCATGTAGTTAATATGACTTTTGTGCCCGTCGAGTATTAATAGAACTGGTCGAATGGGTGGGATAGAATTTATAAAATGGTTTAGGTACATTTGGAAAAGACCTTCACGCATGTACCCAGTATCCGTAAACCCCATAACAGCTCCGGGAGGTGCACCATCTAATAGGCCAGGGATTGCACGAACACCTTTATAAATGAATAAAGGTGGTATGCATGAACCAGCAGCTGAAATCGTGGGTGCTACTGAAATATGTTCAGTATTATTTCCATGTGCGACTTTGTGAACCTGGCGCGCACCTTTTTTTGCAATAACTTTTTCAGATTTTGGAATAAGGACGAAACCAGTTTCGTCCATATTCCAAATCTGTGCAGCGGTAAGCGAATTTTCATTGATGATTTTGCCAAGTTTTTCAAAATAATCTTTCACAATTGTCGCATTGGCCTTTTGTGCTCGCGCTTCTGATAACTCTTGGGGAGTACGAAACGACAGCTCAGGGTGATCTCTCATGAAACGTACCCACCAATCATGACCCGGTCCATTATTATTAAAAGGGTGTGATCGCTTGTTTAATCTTAAGATTTCCATCACACAATAATTAACGCCAGATCTTGTTAGGCCAAATCCAAGCTTCTGTACATTAATACAATAGCCCGCAAGTTGTTCCTCCTCATGCTCGGTAAGTATAGTTGGTGGGCCAGTACGGTTAGGAGGGTTGCCATTTTTTACGGCACGTCTAAGAGATGCCTCTGGGATTCCAAAACTTTTAGCAACACTATTGATACTTGGGCGAGAGTTAGAAGGGTATTTATTTATTTCGTCAAGAGCCTCACGAATAGTGTTACGTCGATTAATGTAAGAGACTGAAGGCATATTTAATCTATTACGAAGTTATAATATGGTCTTTAAACCACAACGTTTGCTTTTACTAATAAAATATGAAAGTATAGACAGTGTTCGCTTAATATGAATAGAAAGGTTTATACACGTAATTCCTTTATGAAATGTGCGAAATAAATATTGCAAAGGTTTAAATTTATTGGCCCATCCAAAAAACGCGTTTAATTAATGAAGGCAAACAAAATTTTCGATTAAAATGAAATCGGATTAAAATGAAATCAGATTAAAATGAAATCCGATTATAAAAAAAATCCGATTATAAAAAAAATTTAACCCACCAAAAAATAATTTTTTGTTCATAGTTTTTAGAGTTAAATGTTAAGGATAGAGGTTAGTTCAGTGCAGAGTTTATATTAAACAAGATAAATGGGTTTTAAAGGGCTAAATCGAAACCCATATTTTATTTTAATCCGATTTCCGACAATTAATTTTATAAATAGTGCCCGGGACATTATTTTGAGGCACACAATTTCCGGAGATCTAAGAGTTTATTTTGACGAATATAAAAATATTGATTAAATTAGCTCTTAGTTCTGGAAATTGTGACTCAAATAATGGCTTCAGTGACGATATGGTAATTGTTACAAATTAAAGTAATTAAAATACTAAATATTCAATGCAAGTTCAATTATAATCGTTTTTTTTTTGTTTTTAGCTTAAAAAGAGCCATGACATGTTATTACTAGTTTTTTTTTGCAGCACTCAAGTGTGTGTGCTTCGTTACAATGCATGGTTGTTGGTTCATCATAATACCCTATTCGTCATAATACCGCATTTCTTCGACCTTGTGTTCCTAACCAGGTACTAATCGGGTAATTTTTATACCATTCGAATCCTCTAATTGAGAGGAGTCGAATGGTACCAAAATCGTCCGGTTTGAATCACTGGATCACATGATATTTCAAATTCGTCAGAATACCCCACTTCGTCACAATACCCCAGTCTCCCTTATATAAACACCAAATTTTTAAACTATATTTAACTTCAAAAATTAATATAAACTTTTTATAATAAAAAATACTAAAATTTTTTTTATAGATTTGATAGTTTAATCAAAAAGCTATTAATTATACAAAAACTTTTTTTTAAATTATTATATTTTAAAAAATTATAAAGTTTAAAAAATTTATAGTTTAAAGTTAGCTTTTTATAGTAGGAATTGTATTAAATAAATAATCAAAAGCTACAAATATAACTAGTTGTATTTTTATTTAATCTAAAGGAAAATTATAGATAGCGACCCATCGCCATGGCGACCCCATATGATTAGCCAATCATTTTGATGATTATATACATCGATTTTTTTTTCTTACTAGATTTATTTTTTTTGTTTGTTTGTTTGTTTGATATTTTTTTTTCTGATTTAACTTTTTTTTTTTTCTTTTAGGTATAGTTTCGCTTCGCCTGGAGCCGTCGTTTTGGAGCCTTAGTACTGTTACTAAAGTCGTGTTGGAGTCGTATCGGAATTTTGAAGAGTCATATTAAAGCCTTGGCATCGTTGGAGTCACTATTGAAACCTTGGAACTATCGTTAGACTGTTAAACTGCCGTGTTTGGATTGTGGATTCCTTGTTACTGCGTATTTCAGTAGGTCTTTTCTTTTTAGTTTTTTTGAGTTCTTCCAGTCATTTGTTGTTTCTTGTTGAGTACCTTTAGTAAGTTTTTTTTTTGGTTTTTGGTGTGATTTTTCCAGCAAGATTTTTGTTGTTATCATTTTTTCAGTGAGTGCTTTCAATTAGTTCGTCTCTTCTTCAGTAAGTCGATAGGTTTTCGAGTTCTCATTGTCGTTGGTGGGTTTTCTAGTAAGTTCTTGGTTGGTTCTTTTGGCGGGCTTTTTAGTCTTCTTGGTTTTTGCCATTTTTATCGCATCGTTCATCGTTTTCGTCCTTGTTTCTTTGTTCTAATTCTACTATAATAAAAAAAAATAAGTTAAACTTGTCAGTTTTAGTAAGTTGTTGGTGGGTTCTCTAATAAGTTCTTGGTTGGTTTTTTGGTGGGCTTTTTAGTTTTCTTGGTTTTTGTCACATCACTCGTTATTTTCTTCTTTGTTTCTTTGTAATAAAAAAAAATTAAGTTAATAAGCTTGGTTCTAATAAAAAAAAAAAGTTATAAACTCATCATTTTCGTCCTAGTTTCTTCGCTGGTTTTTTTGTTTTCGAGATGCCATATTGTTTGCAGTAATTGTGTTCTGTGAAGCCGCAATCCCGTAATGCCGTAAATCTGTCAATTATACTTATTTAAGTTTGTGTTAGGGTGTTTTGTAGGATTAGAGCGTTAGGGTTAGGCCATTATCTTTTTTTTTTTTTGTATTGTTTAACAACTTATTATTAATTTTATGAATTTTCAGTTAGGCCGTTAGGGTTAGGGTAGGTCATTAGGATTAGAGTGATAGGGTTAGGGTGTTAGAATTAGTGGCTAATAGTTAGTTTTTATATATATAATTTCATTTAAACGCTCGTTTTCTTGTATTTTCTCTTTTTTTTTAGTTTTTCTTCACTTTTGCTCTACATGTCAGGCTGATCTGGGATCATTATATTTATCACATAATTGTGTAATCGAATTTGATTGTTAATCATGGGGTCGGCATGGTGATGGGTCGCCATAAAATAACGCCCTAATCTAAAATATATAAATACTTAATAAGTACTAGGACATTTCTAGACATCTTTGGTCCGAAATATATAACTTATATATCTCTGGCCTATTGGCCAATCAAAATGAGCAAACATCACATGACTCATTTTTTTAGAATACCAGTTAGTTAAAAAGGTCTGTACAATTTAGAATCTGACCTCACTTTACAGACTTCATTATTATCCAATCAAATTGCAAGAAAAATTTTACAAAAATTTAAAGATTACATTAGGAAAATAATAAAGCGCAGATCTGCACAAATCTGCGACCCTGGAAACTTTTAACAAATTTTGCAATAACTTGTGGCCCAGTAGTCCAAATTTAACAATTTTAGTACTATTCGATTCGTTTCGATGAGACAGATCGAATGGTACCAAAATCGTTGAATTTCAATTACTAGAACACAAGAAAATCCTATTTATATAAATTTTATAAACATTGAATGATCTTGCTAACCAGTAGTCCAAATTTAATGATTTTGGTACCATTTGATTCCTCTCGATGAGACAGTTTGAATGGTACTAAAAACATCAAAATTGAATTACTGGTTAACAAGTTATTCATAAAAAACGATTTGTGCGCAGTTCTACGCAGAAATTTAAAAAAGAAATTTAAATTTCTGAGCAGAATTGCACCGCAAATCGTTTTTTATGAATAACTTGTTAACAAATGATCCAATTTTGACGTTTTTGATACCATTCGAATCGTCTCATCGAGAGGAATCAAATGGTACCAAAATCATCAAATTTGGACACTGGTTAGCATGATCATTCAATGTTTATAAAATTTACATAAATGGGATTTTCTTGTATTCTAGTGATTGAAATTCAACAATTTTGGTATTATTTGATCCGTTTCATTGAGGCGAATCGAATAGTACCAAAATTGTTAAATTTGGACCACTGGATCAGGACCCCAAAATATACATAGATAGGTCAGATAAGAGTTTGCTTATTTTTGAGGTTTTTTATGCAGATCTTTTCTATTTATAGAGGTTGTTTAAAGCAAGTTGCAATCACGTGATATGGTGCCAATCAACTTGTTTGTTTTGATCAACCCGGATCAGCCCGACGAAGAAACAAAGAAGAAAAAAGTGAAAAACCGCAAAAATACAAGAAACGAGTGTCAAAACCTACCTTGGGACATTAACAAAAAATGTCGGGAAGGCAATTTTACTATAATACTAGCCCTAATCCTAACCGCCGACTAACCCTTACCCTAACTTTAATTAAAAAATCAAAATCATATGACTGCACCCTGCTTTAAACGACCCCTATTTATAGTAATTTTTTGCTTATTTTTAAAGTGTTTTTTGCAGATCTTTCCTTTTTTAGTATCTCTATAATTAACCTGACCTATCTATGTATATTTCGGGGTCCTACTGGATCACAAGTTATTGCAAAATTTGTTAAAATTTTTCAGGGTCGCAGATTTGTGCAAATCTGTACCTTATTTATTTTCCCAATATATATACTTTATAATGTAACCGTGTAGGTAAGGGGCATGCCATTTATTATGTAATTTTTACTATGAATACATGGTCAGAGGTAGTGATTACATCTATATATAATATTAATCAATCAAAATTAGATAAAATGATCATACTATATATGGATAGAAGTTGCTATTAAGTAAAAAATATTACGTAATAAATGGCATGCCCCTAACACTCTCCGATCAAAAAAAATAATAATTGTACAATTTTTTTTACTTTAATAAATTAATTTATTACAGTATAACACAGTCAATTACAAATTATAACATAATAGACCCATATGCCCAGTGCACTATATATATAAAAAAAAAACTATCTAAAGTATTTTGCGATACAACCACAATCTATACTAAAATATATTTGACTTGTACACCAGAACTACTAACCACTATGAATTCCCACCAGTAGCTTCATATTCAAAGAGAAAAGGCCCAAAGAACGATGATGCTAGAAGTGGCAAGACCCACCAACAAAGGTTTCAATGACAACATTAAGGTGGCAAACATGCTCATGAAGGCTCCAACAAAGACGCTAAAAGTGATGATACTCACCAACAAAGGCTTCAACAAGCTATGAAATTACGCTTGTAAAGGCTTTGATGACATCAAAGCGATTTACCTATTATACTAACAAAAAAAAAATTGCTGAAAAAAAAAACTGATGAAAAACTACTTAAAGCGAAGTTCTCAAAACGACACTGAAATAGCAACCTCATACCAGAACAAGTCCCAAAAATTAAACCTACAAAAGAAAAGAAGGTTAGTTCAATCCAAGAAAAAGAAAAAAAAATGGAAAAAACTACTATACTTTTCTCACAAGAACACAGTTTCAAATAAGCGAAGCCGAAAGATATACTGAAAATTGTTTCAAGGTCAAAGAGAAACATTAGTTGAAAAAAAATCCAATAAACTTTGGCAAGACTTACTTACCAAGAAGAATGGCGAAAAAACACTTCAAGAACAAAAGCAAAGATCACTAAAGACGAAAACTCAACAACCAAAATAAAAAAACTTAGAATGACGTCGTCGAAACGGTAAAAACCTGAAATCACAAATGAAGATACCAAGCTTGAAATCTCCACAACAATGGCCCCAAAATAATGAAAACCAAGATCACCAAAAACGAAAACTCAACCAACCAAATGAAGAAAACCCAAATTCTCTACAAACAACGTCGTCGAAACGGCAAAGCCTGAAATTACAAACAAATTTACCAAAGCGACTAAGCTTGAAATCTCTACAATGACAGCCCTGAAACCAGTGTTGGAAATCTCAGACTCAAACACATTTTTCATGAGAACAGTATAATTGCTACAAGTGTTCTCAAACAATTGTTATTGTTCTCACTTATACTTACTGAAGAAAAAAAATAGTAGAATATTATAAATATGAAGTATAGCATCAAATAAGTAGTTATTATAGCAAATTAAAACCTCAACATAAAAATTAAATAAGGATTTTTATCAATTTTTGGTTTGACATAAAATTATATAGCTAATTATTATATATTTATAAGCACAGTATTATTATTTTACTGAACTCTTTCTGACGATTATCTGAACCAACTTTTTCACGACAACTGAACTGTAAAAATCTATAGATAATATGCATCCTCTTACTACGAAACTTCTTTTGAAGTATTCGGGAACAAGAGTTCTACTCGGGGCAACTGAAAAAGAGCTGAAAAAGAAGTCTTGGAATAGGTCTCCCTGGAGTAAAACACAAAAATTATCGAATAATAGTTGGTTACTGAGTAACCGGAAGTTTTTGTCATCAAGCTCAAACGTTTTTGAACTTTATGAAAGCTGCATATTTTTCTGTAGACTACAAAACTTACATAGTTTTAAACCCAGGCTGATGGACTAGTCGGTGTCTCCCGAGATACCGTGCGGCGATTCGCATTTGGTTTAGTTTAGCTAAATCAGATGATGCCAGTGCTGTATTATTCTTTGTCTAATGAGTTTGTACTATTTTTTTTAGTAGTATAATAAAATCAAAGAGGTCGTATTTGGCGAGTCTCGTCTAAAAAGAAGAAAAAAAAAGTATTATTATTTTACTGTTCTCAAAAAATTTTTTAATAGTGAACAGTAAAGAATTTATACTGTTCACAAATTTATAATAGTGTTCTCATGAGAACTCTGAGAACACTAATTTCTAATACTGCCTGAAATAACTAAAGCCATATCTAATAAATGTGATACCCACTACAATGGCTCTACTAACTCCACTACTCAGTTTTCTAGTGAAACAAATTTACAAAAAGAAAAAGTGTTGCCATAGGTTTTTGAAAATAAGCTACCTCCAAAAGAAGCTATCCTCAGATTTTCAGAAAAATTTTTAAAGAAATCATTAACAGTTGCTACATATAAAACTTTTTTTTACTATGTAAACTTCAAAAGGTCGATTAAGTTAAGTTGTTCAGCGCAACGAAATACACTTATAGTAAAAATTTCATGGTATTTGGGCAACTTTTTATTAGTAGTACATTTTTTAATTTTTCAAAAAATTTAACAATTCGAAAATAAGCTACTCCCACAATTTTTTGTGTAACTTTTTGGCCAAAAAGGGTAACTTATTTTCAGACAAATATGGTATTTAAAGTAAAAAGCAAATCTAGATAAAAACCCTAATTTAAATCAGATTAGGAAGTAAGCCGACCCCAAATCTGAAGAACCCTTTGCAAAAACACCAAAGAAACACAAAGACACCGATGACACCAACTGCAATACTAGTGACGGCACCAATAACAAAGGTAACAAGCTAAATAAATAAATAAAACATTAGTAAACGAAAAAAGCAAAAGTGTAAAAAAAATAAACAAATCAATAAAAAAAAGATAATCTATACTTATCTATTCGGATTTGGCGATGCAGGGTATGATTGTTCAACCTTGTATTGGAATACATGAATTTTAAATCATGTGACTTTCTCAACCTCTGATTGGTTAAATAGGCCAGAGATATATAAGCTATATATCTCTGACTAGAGATACCTAGAAATTCCCTAAGTACTATGCTAATATAAATCAATAAAGTCCAAATAATAAAAATATTGGCTTTGATTATTGGTTCCAAAATATTTTGTTTATTATTAGAAATTACTTCAACAATTATATATATATATATTTTTTTTAATTTCCTAGTATGATCGCTAGAGCGCAGTTGGCGCTTATTTATTAATTATATCATTTTATGTTACCGACCTAGTGTACCCTAGATGGCACCTTATTTATACATGTTACATATATTTTATTACTATCTATAGTAAAGATCCTATTCTATTTACCCAACTGGATTAACTAGCTGACCTATTTACAACTGAGGGTTTTAACTGGAACTGTCCAAGTGTTTCGACCAGAATTTCGCCAGAGGTATTCATGTTCAACCAGAATTTCACCAGAGGTATTCGTTTTGACCAGAATTTTGTCAGAGGTATTCTTGTTCAACCAGAATTTCACCAGGAGTATCCAATTGTGCAACAGATTTCTACTAGAGGTATTTATTTATCCTTCAACCACATTTTTGCTGAGAAATTTATGTAGTGCTACGAACATCGCACTATTTGTGGTTAAGATTTTCTGCCTGTGGTCCTAGCATCCTGGTTCAAGCTCGTCTGTCTCATGACCTCATATAGTTTTTCTTGTCGTTTAGTAGAGCTTGAACTGGCGAGCTTGCGTTTAGAGACCTGGAAGCGTAACCACTTACGCTATCGACCTGCAGGTCATTCAACAATTATATTTTTTACTATTACTAATACAAAAGTTTATTTTTTTGACTTTGATCTTGTAAATAAGAAACTTTTTTGTCTCTACTCTAGCTGAGGTCCACAGTGGTTCTACATATTCTATAAGCAACTTTGATTTGGTTAGGTTTTTGCTACAATTGCTTATACTGTTTTTTATAGAGTTGAGATAGAAATAATGCATGATACTTTTTGAAAAAGTGCTAAATTAAAACTTTTAAATGATGCTAAAAAGTGATTAGTATATTTAAAAAAAGAAATTTCATTATTTATACTTACTATAAAGAAATTTTAGATAACTTATTTTCTAACAAAAAAATTATTATTAATGCTAAAAAATTAGAAACTGGAAATTAATATAAGTTTAGAGCCTAAAATTTTTATACAAATATTTAATTAATGGTCTTAGCTCCTTAAAAAATCTGGTTATGTTACAGATCAAATTTTTCAGATATATTACAAATAGAGAATACTAAAACTATATTCTGATCTATTATAAATGCATCAAAACTGCAATTTTAATCATTAAAGCATATAGAAATACAAGTCTGTTGCTTGTTTCTAAACAAAACTAAAAAGATTATATTATATTAATATCTTAATTAATTTTATCATTACTCATTGGCATCCTATTATAGTTCTGCATAGGCTGAATTGTCCATGGAGCATCCATAAATTGGTACTGTATAAATTGGGTTTGAATACTAATATGAATACTTGCTTTGGGTTTGGTCTTAATAATTTGGATCCATGTGAAGCTGGATTGGGATCAAAATATTCAGGCTCATATCCAAGGCTCGTGAATAGTCCAAAATTTAATATTATATTATTATTATGCTAAATAAATATAAAAGATAATTTAAATATTTTTCAAACCTTTTAATATTCACTTTATTGTATTTAATAAAAACTTTTACTATAGTTAGTAAAAAATAAAAAAAAATAAAAATAAAAATAAAAGAAATAAAGTATAAGTTCTTGCCGACATATATCGCTTTAATATCAATTACCAAATTTATCTAAAATGGCTAGAGATCCAGTGACAAATGTACCATCAGAACAATCTTCAGTTTAGCTAGTGATCGTGTCAATTTAGATCCAGATACAGTTGAAACGTTAATATCAGTGTTGAAAATTTCAGATTCAAACACTGTTTTCATGAGAACAGTATAATTGCTATAAATGTTCTCAAACAATTGTTTATTGTTCTCACTTATGCTCGCTAAAAAAAAAAAAAAAATTTGGTTGTTTGATATAGCATATAATTTTTTAAATTAATAAAATATTTATAGACTGTATACAATGCAAAATATAATAAATAAAAGATATGAATTTTTACATATTATGCTATTTATAAATATGTGCCTAAATTATTTTTATTTCCGGCAAAAATTTCTGCAATACTACAGTACTATATTTTTTATATGAAACCCTCCAAAAAATGGGTACGTATCACTTCGCCGAAAGTCTTGACATAATACTTCGAAATTTATTCACCGACATGTTTATTTTACAGACATTTAAATCCCCGACAATTAATTCACTGACATGTTCATAATGTTATTTCACCGACATTTAATTCACCGACAATTAATTAGTTTAATTCACTGCAAATCGGCCGAAAATACTATCGTCTAACGCTATCACTAACTCTAATTTAGGCCGAATTTTTATTAATGTGATGTGATCATCATAAAGATTTTACCCGAATTCAGGACCTGTGATCGAAGCAAATCGCAAATTTTGTGTTTTACTTCGATTACAGTAAATATATTTTTCAAGCATATTAAAAAGTTATAATAATATTATCAAGCAAATAAAGCTATAGTAGCAGTTTGGACATGATAACGAATGATTTTCTACCTGATTGTAAAGCACAAACAGTCGAAATGATATTTAGTACAACACTTTTAATTAGATGAATTTTTAGAATTTATGTAATAAAAATGTCGGTAAAATGAACATAACGGTGAATTAATTTAAACATCTGTAAAATAAACTTGTCGATAAAACGATTGTCTGTGTCTACAAAGGGAGCGTCGATGAATTGATCGGAACTGCCCAAACTATATTATATGATGTATTTTGATAAAAAACTGATACTGAAATTTGAACCTACTTTGACACGAATTTTTAGGGTTAGAATTAATAGCCAAAGGCTTATATTTTTCTCAGGTTTCAGCATCAGCCAATTTCAGCATCAGCCGCGACAATGATTCTTAATTTTGACACCATAGAAAACTAACTGCGGCAGATTAAATGCCGTAATTATAGGCAATTTTGACACAAATGTATAAATGTTGTTTTTAGATCCATGAACCAATAATGGATTGTACTATATGGTCATGAGTTGGGCTTGGATTTATCCAACCAAATATGAGGATCTAAATATTTGATACATATTTTTATTGGGCTGGATTTGGACTTTGAAATATCAAAAAAAATACAGAAATATCGAAATATCCAGCCCAGCCTATATCCTCCTATTAACCTTTTTTTGAAACAAAATAAAATATGCTTATTGGTGCTTATTGCACGGGTCATATGTAACAACTTGTGCTTTTTTTCATTTACTTGTTGTCACGGGATTGTACGAAATATGAACCCGTGTTTGTAAATAGGTTATTCATTACATAACCCATAACTATAAATTAACTTATTTCTAATATATTGTTTACATAATGCAACCAATTAAAATTGAAAAATCTTGCTATAATAAAATTGATATAACAATGTATAATACTTTGTATATATTTACTATATACTGTATATAGTAATTAATAATTAATTAAATGTATTAGCGTTAGTAAATGTAGATTATCAAGTAGCCCAGATGTTTCTAATGTGTGGTGCGTAATGTACATTGTCGATATTCACTTTTCTGAAGCAGCGTTTCTCTGATCTCATAAGATTAACTCAATAGATTCAATAGCTGTTTTTTTTGATAAGACAGCTCATTTTGTCGATAAAAGTTTTTCCCGACAGTCAGATTCCTCAACATGAATGAAATATAATAATAACCTATAGTTTTTTTTTTTATTAATGTTAAGAAAAGTTGTTAAATGACCTATCGGAATTATTATTATCGAAGAAATGATATAATTTCGGAAAAATGAAAATCAAAAAATTACCGTAACAGAATTAAAAATTGTCTTTAAGTAAAATCGAAATTGATTATCAGTAGTATTATGCTTCGGTAAAATGGTATACCCAAATATTCATGCATATGATCAAACATGTGACTTGAGATGACAAAGAATGTCTGTCAATTTATCAGATAACGATTGTAATTTATAAATATATTATTATAATTATATAATAAATAATTTTAATAATTTATTATAATAACCTTTTAATGAGATTTTTAATTTTTTTTTTAATTTTTTTTTATTTTTTATTTTTTTTTTTAGATTGTACATGCGGTAGTAAAAATTTAGAGTCTTTATCTATAATTAATTAAGCTTCAATGCAAATTTAATTTCTGCACATTTTTTTAATTAAATTTTTATCACATGTATTTTTACGACCACATGGATCTAATTATATGTTGCGTAGCGTAAATTTTGTTTAAAAAGCACGCTAATTTTTCGTGAACGTCTATTGTCAATGATTTTATCTATAATCCAAAGTGATAGAAATAAACATGTACATGTACATGTTAATTCATTTCAATTTCAAGATTGATATCGAAATGAATAAGCATAAGCATTAAATTAAATTCATTGACCAACCAATATAATCATGAACGCGCGCACTAAAAATATGTAAAAATACCTTTAAATAAGCATACACCACCATTCATCTAAAAAGAAACATTATACTTGTATAAGCCAATATTTCGACCGAACTTAAATCATTTATGTAAATGAATCAATTTAATAAGTTGACGAAGTTTATTGCTTCATTATGATAACTATATTGAAATATATTGAAGAATCCTTACGTATGTGCAGTAATATACTTATATATATATGCATATATAGCATATATATAGCATATATATAGCATATATATAGCATATATATATTATATATATTTCTTTTAATACTGTATTAAAATTTTATTAAATCCATATTTATATATACTTCTACATTTATTTCGTGACAGGATAGGATTGGCCTTATGTGCTATGAAAATTATGAAAATTATGAAAAATGAACGCCAAACAACCTTTAAATAAATGCATGTAATTTCCTCTGGATGATCAAAAAGCTTATGAATACCTTAATTTCTGATTTCTGATTTCTGATTAGTAACGTTATTGCATAAATATTTGATTATCTTTATGTTTACCATATTTTTTTTAAGCCTCAAGAAAAATGTTTGGGACATCAAACACAAAAGTTTAATAAAGCTAAATTCGTATTGTTTTTTTTTCATAAAATAAATATGTAAGGAAAAAAAATACTGTTTTTTCCCTTTTTCTCTTTTTGATTTTTTTTTTTTTTTGAATTTTTTTTTTCTTTTTTTTTTTTTTT